>SNQJ01S0077759.1:72855-87485 GCA_010110895.2 Picea sitchensis | reverse complement strand
TCTTTGGAAGTTCTCAATGTGCTCTGTAACTGAACCCTTTTGCTTGAGATTTATCAATTGGCTAAAGAAGGTATTTCTCCTTGTATCCTCATAGTGTGCTATCATTTCTTCCATGAAAATTGTCCAAGTGACAAGTGATTTGCAAGAACAAAGCCATCGATACCACACAAATTGATTGGGTTCTAAATATAAAGAAGCAATCCATACCTTTGGTGTATGTGGCACATTATGTAGATCAATGAATTGCTCCATCTGAAGTATCCATGTGATTGGGTCCTTTCCATCAAACTTCCTCATATCGATATTAGGAAAGCGGTTGGTCTTCAAACCAAAGTTTGAGTTTATCCATTATTGATTCATCTTCCTTGTGTCCTCATCATGAATTTCATGGAATACATTTTCACTTTCAGGTGTCCTCTCTATTAGGAAAATTTTCAATCCTTCCATGATCTCCCTTTTTAAACCATCCATCTTAGTATCCATTATTGCCTCCAACTTAGCTTCTGTTGAATCCATCATCCCTTGTAGTTCATATTTTGTTATTGTCTTCTTTTGTAAATCATTTATGTCCCTACGCATTTCTTCACCTTCATCAAGAGTCCAAGTAGGACTATCTGGAGGATTATTTGGTGTAGAAGTTCCCTTTTTTGGTGGCATGTTGGCGAAGTATCACTTAAAACATGATTTTGAGGTGGTTCTACTAGAAAATATCTCTTTTATTGTATCTCCAAAATTTTGGCCCTTCTAGGTATGAAATTTTCCTTTTTGTAGTTCTATGATATTTCTTCTCTGCAATGCCACAGGTCTGATCAAAATTGGATGTGCCAAGTGGAATTTATGGTAACTTCCCCACAAATTGCTGATTTTTGGCATTTCCAGGCGATATCACTTGTATAGCATGCCCCACAAAAAATAATTGATATAAAATTATAAAACTTGTACCAGAAATACTACAGATTGTCCACTAACCAATGCAACTGGTCTCACTCAATTTGGATACTCTAGGAAGAATTTATGATTGTTTTACCCGGAACACCTGCTTGAGACTAGTCAAATACCATATCTTCCACAGGGTTTATCTACAAATGTAAGATGACCCAGAAGATGAAAGTTTGATCATAGATAACTTAATAATTTCTGTGAATATTATCTGGATTTCAGAGTCTGAAACGTTACAGAAAAAGGTTTTATAGCGAAAATTCTGCGATGACTCAATTCAGAATGATTCCAGAGCCCTATCTTACACAGGTTGTATCTCCTAAATTATAAAGTCTCAAGAGCTGAAATTTTAACCCAACGTACCTTGATTCATCTACTAAATATCCTCCAAAGGGTTCCTTCTAAAACATCATAGAGACAAAATTATAGAAAAAATTCCAAGGTGTCTCATATGTAGCAGTGGAACCCCAAGACCTTGAGCTTTGATACCATATGTTATGAACCAAATATGAATATAGCATAGAAAAACCTCAGAATAAGTACTCAATGCCTTGAAAAAGAGATAATTTAAGGTAATAAGCCTCTTCAAGGGGAAACCTCCTTATACCCTACATAAATGTCCAAATACAAGATGATTCCAAATGAAAATATCTCCTTGGTATATATAGGAGACTAGGAGGTACAATTACAGCTAATGGACTCAAGATGATATAAATAAAATAACATTACTAATGTAATATGCCCCAATTAAGGGGCAATGAGCTGTTATTTAGGGATTAACACCCCAAGATCCAGTTTGTGTGATAAGGAAAACAAAAATCAGTCCACATTAACTTTTCATTACTTATAAAATACATAAATGTTTGATATCATCCATAACTTTAATTTCTTACTTTGTCTTAATTTGGGGAACAACACTATCAACGAAAACATTAGTATTGGACAACAATGCATTGATAGTGTATCGCGGCCAGAAGATCATGGTGCTCTCGAGCATCCCCATCCTAGTGGGGTGCAACCCGACAATGTTCTTGTGACTAAGGCCCATGATGGTAAAATGTATTTATATTAATCATATACTTAATAATTTTGTACTTATAATTTTTATGGCTTATACATTTACAATTTTGTCCTTATAATTTTGTCATTTCAATGGCATATAATGTCGTAGTTCAGCCTCCTCAACTTGAATATCAGGAGTATAGGGAAACCATTCTAATCGTGCCCACTAGTGGACCAGGTAAATAATTACATTGCAGATGTTTTTTTTAATATTAATGAACTACTTCAATGATATTTAAAAATTGGCATATAAATTTATAATTTTTTGGTTTTGTGAGCGATGGCCCCTCAAAGAAACCTCCACTTAGTGGGTACGAGACTAGGCACACTTGGCATGAGAGGACTGAAGCAACATCAACTGTTGAAGAGCTCCTAGAAAGCGAAGACATGGAGGCTGGTGAATTACATAAGAAATGGACTAGAAAACTAAAGAAGACTAAAATAAATTTATGATATATAATAATTTTATAAGATAGATCGATGTACATTATATAGATAGTATATTTGGAACATATTTTGGATGATAAATCTCATTTATAAAAACTCTTTTTTTTATGACATATGACTTTCAATGATAAAACTTATTTATAGCTTTACAATCAATTTATTATCAATTTTGAATATTTTTAATGGATATGTTTTATTAGAATATAGATTGGGTATTTGGGAATTGAGAGTGATGTGAGGGGGGAGAGAGGCCATAGGAGCTTCCACCTTCATGTGGTTGGCCTATTCAGTAGAGAAAAATTATTGGAAAGATTTATTCTTGGAGAAAACCTCTCTCGATCCAATGGATCAACAACATAGTCAATGTTGACTTCGTTGTTGCTCCTTCAGATCGATGGAGGTTTTCTCCAATATTAGACAACTCCAATAAATTATTCTCGAAACCAAGAGGAGATTATTCATGTCGTTGTATCTGAGATGCACGTTCCTTCGATATATAGTGTTCATGATATGTGATTATCATTTTGTAATGCTTACATGTTTAGAATACTAATTGCAATGAATCTTTCTACATTTGATCAAGTTGATTAGTTAGTTATCAGTATACATAATTTTTCTTCCAGTCTTGTGTGCACAAGTTTTTGCAGGTTTCAGAAGAAGCAATCAAGAATAAGTGAAATCTCTTCAAGCTATGGATCTACTTCAAACATAGGACCTCAGGTAAGTTCATCATGTTTTCTTTCTCAAAACTTAGTTACTTTGATCATATTAGTTATAGATTCTTCGATGTTTGATTTCATGGGAATTTTCTTATCTTTATATGGTCATTGATATATTTTGGTTTTATGACAACCATAGGGGACTTTCCCCACAAAAACTAAGCCCATATCATAACTAAAAATCCATGGTTTAGTCCATAAGAGTTGTAAATTTCACCCATAATACATTGGATATATTTTTATAGATCATATTCTATATCTTGTTATGCATATGATACTTTAACTTCTAAGTAAATGAAAATAAAAAATGTGTTTCTTAAACTCAAAGGAAAAACCATTGGTGAAGTAAACAAAAAAAAATAAAAGATTAATTTTCAAGGAATACCTTTGAGTTAATTTGGTTTATAAATTAAGTCTGGCAAATAAAGTAAACAATCAAAAAGAAAATCATTTGCATAATATTCAACTTAGTTAAACAAAACCATTAGTGTCTCTTTTAATCCTTTCCTTTTATAGGAAAACCATTTGTCTAGGTTTTATACTATGGTTTAGGCCTCTATAGATGGAATATATGCCAAAAACAATCATCAAGGGAAAAATACACTCTTTTTCTACAAACCATGGTTTAAGACCCAATAACCATATATATTTCCTATAACAAATGAAATCGAGTCTTTAATATTTCCATATGAAAAATATTGCATCATTTGGACATATACTATAGTTTAAAACCCTGTATATAACTTGTGATCTGAATAAATACTATATTATAGTTTAAGGACATGTATATAATTAACTTGTGATCCAAAGAAAAATTCATTAAGAGAAAAATCCATAATTCAAGACTTTGAACCATAATCAATACACAAAAAACACAAACACTATCCCTAATCCATGAAATTAGGTTTCTATTGATTTTATAAGGAAAATGTTCTCTATCCAAAACTCATACCATGGTTTGAATTCTTATAAATGGCCTATGAGTCTAGAAATCGATCATTATGAGAAAAATTCATGGTTTACAACCCCATGTCATAATTTACTAGAAATAAACAATTTGCATTTCCTTGAATCCATGACATTGGACTCGTAATACTTTTACTAAGAAATATTTTGTATCTAGGGCCTATATTATTATTTAAGACCACATATATGGCTTATGAGCCTAGAAAATGTTCATAAAGGGTAGAATCCACGAGTTAAAAGTTCCAAAGTTACAATGGTTTAGTCAATAAGAGGTATTTTCATTGCACTTATTAAYGAAATTAGTTTCCTAATAGGGCCTATAACRTGTTTTAGGATCCTGTAGATTTGTCTTATGAGCCTTAAAAACACTCATTAAAGATAAAATCCATGGTCTRAAGCCTTGTTATAGATTCTTGTGAACCAAAACAACACTAATTAGGAGAAAAATCCATAGTTTAGTGCCCCAAACCATTGTTTACGCCATAAGARCCATTTGTGGTACCCCAGGCCCTAATTCATGGAATTGGGGACTAAATAMTTTAGCATAGAAAATATATTGATGGCMTTTATCTAGTCATAATGGAAGGGTTTTCAATTGTTGATAGCATGATTTTGTTTGGGGTTAAAATATATTCCTAATCTCCCCAAATGAAAAGTGAGAATTGTTTCTCAATTTTTTTTTAAATACTCAGAGCTCGTTGCTCTGGCGACACATTTCATCGTCGATGGTATTGATAATTGATCGATGGTATTGATAACTCATTGCAAGGATTAATTGGACAGTTCATCTCTCGGGCGATGACCTCAGGTCATATCTCGTGTGATCACCTCTTTAGTTCATGTCTCAGGCAACAACCTCTTTAGCTTGTCTCTCGTGCGATGACATATTTAGGTCATCTCTCGGGCGATGACCTCTTTAGTTCATCTCTCATGGTACAACCTCTTTGGGTCGTCTCTTGTGCGACGAAATATTTAGGTTGTATCATGTGTGATTACCTATTTAGGTCGTCTCTCGTGTGACAACCTCTTTAGGTTGTCTCTCTTGCGACGACCTCTTTAGGTCATCTCACGAGAAACGAAAGTGTTACAACATCCTTAGGTCGTCTCACTGAGATGATATCCTTAGGTGGTCAAAATTTCCACGACACTTCATATGAAATTTGAGGGGTCCAATATTCATCTCCATCTCCATGACAGAACATTGCATGAGCATCAAAATGACCATCGCAAAATGACCCAAATTTACTAGTGTAGTCAACAAGTTCCATATATACTACATAGAGGCACAAGAGAGAGGTATGGGATTTCACTATGCATGGTTTTTGATATTAATCACATTAGTGGCTTGGAGGGAGACAAAATACTCACAATGTTTTTCAGCAAAAAATAAGCCATGCTTTGCAGCAAGGTACATGAAGTTGTGGCATACTACACACAAAGAGAGAAAACTAGACAAAAATATTTACTTCTACATCTATAAGGAAGCCATTAGGGAAAACATTTAAAGGAGACTGTGCATACCACCACAAGTGGTAGAAGCATACAAACCAGTTGCGTCATTTATGGAAGGGTTCCCTTACATGTATATCTAAGCGAAGAAGGATCCAAGTCAGGAATGGATGCCTATAAGATACCAAGTAACTGAGGAAGATATGGGGCACATAATTGGGATGATGATTGGAAGATCCCAATGCTAGAGAAAAAGACATAGAAACTAGGGAAACCAATCCCCGAGGTAGAAGAAATAGATGATGAACAAAAAGAAGAATGAGACAATGGAGGAAATGACATAGGAGGAAAAACACAAAAGAGAGTCTCATGCATGGGAGAGAAGAGACAAGAAGTAGACACGGAGAAAGGAGTCCTACAATGCAAGAAAAGGAAAGTTTTAAGGGAACCAATTGTTCAATCCCTCACAGAAGATGACTTGGAGAAATTTTTTGACCAATTTAAGGAAGCGACATATCAATATTTTGAATCCGTGACAAAAAAAWAAGAATAAATGCATTCATACATGCAAGCACAGATTTTTACATTGCGATAATTTTTGGATACCATGAGACTTGCACTAGTACAAATAGAACAACAAGTGCAGGAAGAAAATACAACATAGAAATTTAAGCTGCAACACTTGACATCTATCGTATCAGGAGAAAGATGAGTCATGAAGATAGTGACAGGAGCCTTAGTGTTCCCCACGATAGATTTGAAAGAGCATGCCAAGGTACTAAGTCATATTGACTTAGTATTATTTTAGTAATCAGTCGAAGTCTTATACATATTATAGATGAGTGTGATAGAGGAACTTCAAGTTCACACAGTGTCAACCTCGATGGAGTTGACAATGATAGTCACATATAAATACATGTTGCAAGTAGAATATGACCAACTTAGGTTGGAACAAGACAAGGCCACACAACGGGAAGAGAGAGTGAAACAGGTGGTCCAGAGGGTGTATAACAAGTGGAAAAACTGAGTGAATCCACTTAGGGCTTCCGCACTAAGATCAATGAATTAGAAGCATGGAAGATACTAGACACTCCCTTGGAGTAAAGGGAGCAAAGAGCTAAGTCGATAACCACAACTTTAGAGAATATCATAAGCCTAGAAGTAGAATGTGAAAAAAGATATGCAGAAAGCATGAGATCTTGGACACAACTAACTGAAGATGTGGAATTTTAGGTGGTTAGACAGAAGTTACAAGTTCTGCAGGAGAAGGCACAACCGTTAAAGGAAGTAATGAGTACATTACCACCAGTAGATATGGTAGAAGAAATAGAAGAAAAATGAAAGATATAATCAGAAATGAATCAGCTAAGGGTGGAGCAGTAGGATCATGCACAATAGATCGAGAACTTGCAGGAAGAATCCTACAAGGTGGTAGAGGAATTAACGCCTACTCAAGGTATATTCAAGAATACAATCCAAGAAAGTGTTGAAAAGTGAAGACTCATGTCACTGCAGATATGTTTGAGGAAATTGTGCAACAAGAAACCCAAGTCAAAGAAAAAGTTGCAATGGATAGAGATAAATTAGAAAAGTTTTTGGCAACATGGAAGCAAGCCTAAAGTGGCTCGGGATGAGCCACTAGTTAGTGTTGGGGGAATATTGGAGCAGGAAATTTTTGGGTAATTTTTTGGAATCGCATAGGAGAGGATCACATGACAAATAAACAAAGAAGAAGTGTGTGTGGAAGAAAGTAAGGAGTAAGCATGCAAAAGGTGGAAGTTGTTTAGACATTTTGTTCACATTGTAATGGGCTAATCCCTATTGTAAAATTATAAATATGTATGGGTTTTTCGGGTATAAATTAGTAATGAGAGAGAGAGTAGTGAAAATTCAACAGGAAGAGCTTAGTTGAGTTGTGTGTTGAGCAATGAATAATGAGCTGAGTTGAATGTCTATAGAGAAATATGTGTGCACTGCAACATAGAACGACTTGGGAAGGTTTGGGTTTTTACTGAATATTTATGTATGAGCGTAGTGCACATGAATGTGATGGATATTATAAATGAATAAGAAGCCAATTGTCGTGGACATAACCTAGTTTGAGGTGAACCATGTTTATCCTTTTGTTCTAATGTGCATGTTGTTATGATGTGTTTTCATATTATGTTTAATGTGCACATATGATGAATGGTTAATATACATATGTTAGATCTATTAAATGGTTATGTACGCATGATGAATGTTTAAAATAATATGCCATAGATCGTAGTACTAATATGGTTTCACACAAAAAACATATAAATGAACTTTAAGTAAATAGTAAGGAATGAATGCCTCATATCCCCCCATGACTGTGGAAACCTAGCTCGTGCAGTCCCCATAGGTACTTCGGGTGAGACTTCACCTGATTTCAATTAATGTAGAAAGGGATAGTATCTTTGGATTTGTTGGTGAATTAATGTTTAGCCCCAGGTATTCCCACTGTACACCAATAGGTGGTAGCCTTAGTGACCTTTCCTAGGTATCCAATGTAGGTGACTGCAGGTGGGACATTCCTGTAGTAACAGAGTTATATGTTATTCTACGATCTTAGTTCCCCTGGAGGGTGATTGCCTTAATAAAGGGTTCTTTCACCGGTCATGGTTGTTCACATAGGTCATCATAACTATTCCTCATACCTTCTCTAGCCAATATTGTGGGGAGTTCATCTCCCCCAAAGGGTTGGTTTTAAGAATCCCCTCTGAGCCATTAGTTTTCTTATTGTTATCCAATATTTGATAGGGGTGTGCTCTTTGATTATGAGTCTAGATCGACCTTAGGTTGAATTGTGTTTGATTTACGACTATCATTTTATCCATGGATGAATTACAACGTCGATCCCATCGATTGTGAGGATTAGAACCCATCAAAGAAGTACAACCACCTATTAATTGGCATGAAGTAGGTGACCAAGAATTTGAAGGGTATTATCTTTGGTTCGAGGAATCTAGTTTGGTTGAAGTGGAAGTGGTCGACTAAGGTCCTCTGCCAAACTTTAACCCTCCTTTAACTGATCCTAAACAACCTCTACTTGTCTAGGTAGGGGAAATTTTTAGTAAGCCTTTTTCTTTGTTTGGTAATCCTCCCACCATGTCAAGACCTAGTGTCTCATCCTATGTAGTTGAGCCATCCATCACATCCTCAAGTGGGACTGGGGGCATCTGTGTGATGTCCACATTACCTTCTCTTATCACCTTTGGACCTACACCGTCAATCCCTTTTTCTATAGGTCCCTCGATCTGGGGGATATTGGTCGTAACTTCTTTTCCATATGTCATTTAACCTAGCATTTCGACACCCATCCCATCCATCCCTATGCTCACATTTGGATCCTCTTCCAATGATGGTTCAAGCCTTGGTTTAATCATAGGGGGTGGAATTTCTTCCATGTCCACCATTATTATGAGCAATTCAACATCGTTGGAGGTTAGTTTACCTTTCAGATGGAACGTTCCTAGTGGTTTTTGGGTTGTCCCTACTCATCCTGGGGGAAGTGATTATGGTGGATATTAGTGGCCACCCATCTCTTCCAGCTGGCTCACATATAGCTTTCATATTGGAAATTACATTTTTCATCTTGGTAGTGTTTTTCTAGATTTTCGGGTCCGAAACTTCCGAGGTCATTTTGAGGCCCTAAATAATGTATTTTGGGTCGGCCACATACACATTGTACACAGATTCAGAGTGTTACGACACAATGTGTATTCCTAATATAAACCTTTCCAAGAGGCTATCATGCACCTAAAACAAATATCGTATGTAAAAGTTATGACCCTAGGAAGTTGATGTACCAACTTACCCCATCGGGGCCCACATGACTTTTGGCACTTCATCTCCTAGGGTAAGGTTTTTGGATGTCTAGGGATTTTTGTTTACTTGTGGATACTAAAAAGGCCTGCAGGAATCATTGTAATGTGATAAGATGAATATGTGTAGCCACCATATCTCTTCTTAGATATTATCTACCACCATTCGAGCAACATTGTTTTCATTCTGCATCTTATATTTTTAACAGATTTATTTATTGAATAGAATTTAAGTTCCACTGCATCTCTATTATTGCTATCTGTATATCTATGTTAATGTTATAAATATTTTTTTCATTCCATTCCACTCATAAATATGGATCATTGGTATCAAAGCAGTCCGCTCTTCATTTTTTTCTCTATGCATGTCCCCAATGAGGTCAGGGTATAAGCATTTGGGACTCGAACCAGTTGAGCCTTTCCAATATCAGCCTCACCAAACCAAATGATCACCCATGGGGGAATAAAAGAGAGGCGATGAGGTAGGATATCCCTTTAAACATTTTCTTGAGGAATCCCTCTAACGAAAAAGGAATGAGATGATGGATAAATTTTCACAAATTCTTTGACGACTTCCAACATCCGACACATCTTCCTCAAGCGGAGGCTTTGCCCCCTTCAAGGTATAGATCAATTTTTATATTCCTATATTTGAAATTCAAATAGATGAAGATGTTGTAGACAAATGGTTAAACCTTCTATAAGGGTATTTTTTTGTCCACAAATTTTCTGATAGAGAAAATATTACATTTGCACTCCTTAAGGTCGTCCCCCATGTCAAATATTGGTGGGATACTTTATGTGAGAAAAAGGAAACAAAGGGATCTACATTATTTGTAGTTACACCCACTTGGGGTTCATTCATGGATGTTATTAAGGAACAATACTACCATGTTGTAAGTTATGACGACTTATATACAAGATGGACCACACTGCGACAAGAAAGGGAGCAAATAGTGCCAGAGTTCACCAATGTTTTCCACACCTTGCAAACCAAGTTGGGAATCAAAGAATATGAGAGAATATAGTTCTCAAGTACCGTGGTGGTATGAATATAAACATCCATACAAAAATGGAGTTCCTAGACATCTCATCCTTGGGCACAACTTATCATTATGTTGTCAAAATCGAGAAGAAACTTAAACAAAAGACACGACAGTTTGGGTCTATGAACCCCTCACAGCAGAAGTGGGGAAAAGGTGGCTCCAAACCATAGAACAAAGGGTAGATAAAGGATGGATAACATGAATACAACTAGTCCAAATTGCAAACAAATAAGGACAATGGGAAGACAAAAAAATAAACTGGGAAATGGTGTGAGTTCCATAAGATCCCTTAGCATAACATTGTTGACTGTCGCTCAAAGAAKTCATTGGTGGCTGAWGTGAAAGCCTCAGAATCAAAGATAGGCTCTGACTCTAAGTATGAACTAGTGCCACCATTACTACCACCACCAAGGTATAGCCTGRCAAACCTAATGAACTAGAGGAAGGTGGGTGCCTCTTTCATTGATAGATGTGGGTGATGGGTAATTCATTGCACTTCAATTTTGACARAGGTAGGCAAAAGAACCTCATATTATCATAGGTTTTCAATAAGTTGGCTCTACCAAAAACACCACACCCACAACTGTACACCATCGGATGGCTCCACCAAGGTAGTGATCTTCGCATCAGCCACCAGTGCCGCCTGGCCTATGTAATCAAGCCCTTCAATGATGAGGTATTGTGTGATGTCATCCCTTGTTAGTTAAGGTCTGTCATTCACTTCTTGGTCTAACCTAGGTTAAGATCTAATCAAGGTTCCAACAAAACACTCTAAAACTATCGGCCCTCCTGGTAAACTAGAAGGAAACACAATGCACAGAGTGCACTCCACAATATCACTCGAGATAGATTTATGGGTGACTTCAGCGCTCAAGTACTTTCATTCTAGGAATGAGTGGGGATATGGGGTTGTATTCGATCTCCTTCATGCATTAATTAGGTTATTCATTCAAGTATTTCTAGGATTCATTCATTGTTGGGCTCATGCATGCATTCTAATACATTTCACTAATTATTCATTCATAAGATACCCATCAACAAGAAGTAATCATTCAATAAAAATCACATATAACACATGTTTTACCATGGTTCACCCTCTCCTGGGCTACGTCCACAAAGATTTGGACTATTTTCTCTTTTATTTAGTCTATTGCAAAATATAGAACTATGTGCATTACATCTTCCATCATACAATCATAATGAGGTCAAGGAACCTCTGTGAGGAAGACTAGATCACACTAGGCTCCTCATCCTGTTATCTAACCATCAAAATCTACCTTACTCAACTCTTTTACAGCTCAACAAATTTTTCACTTATCAACAAAGTTTTGTTATTTACTTAACTGAAGAGATAAAAAACCAGAACCTCAACCTAGACCTCCTAGGTTCTTATTTATACTATTTTACAAGCTTATGGCCATTACAAACTTTATCAAAACCCTAACCCTAACATGGTTAGGATTTCCTGCCTCCTCGCACGTGGATGTTCCTTCTTGCATGCTTCTTTTCCTCATGCATGCTATTTTTCCTGCCAGATGTTCTTCTCCAAAATTAAGTCTTTCCTCCCAAAAATAGGTCTTTCCTCAAAATAGGCCTGCGTCGAACAGTCCTCCAACACTGACATGTGGCTTGTTCCGATCCACTCAATTTGTGTGCACTCCTTCTACTGTTGTCTCCAAACCGTGGAATGTTTCTACTAGTTCCCTTCCTTTTTCCTTGATCTGTGCATCTTTTCCTGTTAGTGCCTTCACTAGCTGCGCTTTTATCTCTTCCTGTATCAATGTTGCACCCTCTATCTATGCTTTCTCCATACTTTTATTTTCTTCCTCCAACTGGGCAATCATCTGTGTTTCTTGTTCTTGGAGGGGTTTCAATTTGGCTTGTCTTTCTTTCTTCTTTCTCTGCACGGTTTTCAAATCTGTCTACAACTTCTTCATGTCTTGAGTTCCCTTCAAGCACTCTGTGATCCTCATTTTTTCTGCCTTTTCTTGAGCTCTTGTATGGAAGTGTTGATTGTATCCTCTTCTTGGTCCCACTGTTGGAACTTCTTGTCTTCTTCTAGGATAGTCCATATCTGCGTGGCTCTGTCAAACAAATCTTCTACTGCCCTTGCTTATTTATTCATCTCAGCTATTTGGAGTGCAAATTTTTTTTCTCTCTGTTCTTGAAATTTGGGAGGAGTTGTAGGATTGAGCCTTTCTTTGAGCACCTCAATCTCTTTGTTGTATTGGTCAATTGTTTTTGATATTAGGCTGATATTCTCCTCTACGCTTCTCTCTGGTTCTTGTGTGTTGTATGGGATGAGATTGCAATCCAATGATAATCGATGTTCCAGTTTATTTGCATGTTCTTTCTCCTCCTCTTTCTCTGCGGTCAGTTGGTCGCATGTGATTTGTAGCATGTCACCGACTGCTCTACCCACCTCTAATTTTGTTGCATCCGCGTGGGTACTAGACTACATTTATTTCATGACACTAGCCTGGATTCTGTATAGGGCCTTGGTGGGTATTTATGCCATGACATATTCCAATTGTTCCACGTCCCCTGGGGGTTTCTTTTGGATCATGTTGTCATTGATGCCAAATATTGATGTCAAGTGATTGATTGACATCAAGTGATTAATTGATGTCAAGTGATTGATTGACGTCAAGTGATTAATTGATGTCAAGTGATTGATTGATGTCAAAGGTTTGACGTATACGTATCCTTTCATAGTATATTTATGAAGGTGGATCAATGAGTTGTCATTGATACATGATGAATAGATGAATATGAATCGATGTGGTTTCATTGGTATATAATACATTGATGAATCATTATTGTCTTATCATGGTTGATAAGGTCCACAAATGCATGAACTCTAAAGTTTTCCCCTTATGGTGAAATCCATCACAGGAAGATGCTTTATGGCTGATTTATCCTAGAAGTATTGTTGGAGAACCCATCCTTATATATGTAATAATGAGATGAATATCAGTGAAATTGTTGGTGAAACTATCCTAGATGGATAATGCATGTCATACCATTTCCGGTGGTATGTGGAATGTCACATAAGTCCTCATGGTTTGAGAGTTATGGCCCTACGAAGATGAAGGACCCTCATATGTTGGCTTGAAGCCCCAAGAGGTCAAAGTTTTTGAAAAGAAGAAATCATTATTTAATTAGTAAAATGAAGTAACAAAGTCAAGGAGGATTATTTAAATAATAAAGTGAAGTGACAAAATCAAAGAAGGTTATTTAAAAGATAAAGTAAGGCGACAAAATCGAGAATAAATATTTAAATGATAAAGTTATGGAGAACTTTCTACTTATGGAAAGTGGTTAACCCTAAAAAGGGGAAAATAGGCCAAGTGACCTAGAAGTGGGTTAAGTGACCTCGAAGTGACCTAGAAGATAGTTACTTGGAGAGTATAAATAAGAGGCAAGGGTCTCTTGTGAAAAGAACCTCTTGTGTATCTTTTGTGAGATCTCTTATGCATCCTTGAGCATGTATTGAATATCTATTCTGAGAGGAAGAGCGTCTGGAGGATCTCATGGACACATCAAAGTTTCCGCAAGTCTGAGATCATGACAGAAAAAGTCTCGGAAGCTCAGAAACCCTAGTTTCTGAGGTATACGCGGGCTACAGTGAGCTAGGGCACGTACATATGCGGGTTGTATGAGGAAAGGGCACGTACAGTGAGTGAAGTCATGAAGACTTATGATTGAGCTAATGATAGGCTCTTGGAGACTAGAGCAAGTTCCATATATGCATTCTATGGGCTCAGGTCTTCCATATAAACTATGATATGGTTGCATTTGTTTCTTGATGGATACTCTTGCTTGTTGTGTAGTGAATTCTTAAGGAATTCTCGGTATGGTTGTTGTGATGTGGTTTGTGTTGTTTTATGGAGTGAGAAACACTCTTATGATTGAGTACTGATATGATTTCTATAGTATAGTGGTTGTTTGTACATGATGGGTAGCATTCATATTGTATGGTTAAGGAGCATGAGTTTGTTGTAGAAGAACATAGATGTGTTGAGATCAGTTATGGTTTAGATAATACAGTGACAAGATCAGAAGTGGATGTGATAGAAGAGAAAAATTCTAAAGGGCCAAAAAGCTGAAGTTTCAGAAACCCTAGTTTATGAAAGCATACGTAGGATGCATTGAGC
>SNQJ01S0077759.1:52546-72845 GCA_010110895.2 Picea sitchensis | reverse complement strand
GCCGTCCAGATTTGGTCGCTGCATATCCAAAAGGTGGATTTGCGCCCAAAACTTAGGAAGGCATAAGCTCAACTGCACCAAAGAAGACGAGGAGTCTCAACTGCCAGAGAGGTTGAGCAATCTCAGCAGAACACCCAGTGATGATGGACGCATGGTGGAAAATGACCAGAGAAGCTGAAGAGTCACGATGATGATCAGACAGAGCACTCAAGTTACGGAGGAATTTGGCGTGGAGTGTGCATGTAGAGGCGTTGTGAATATTGCATGCACAAGGAGCATAGGTACTATAAGAATGAGGAACAAAGAAGAGATGGGGGTTGTTGTCATGGTGGAGGGTTCAAGTGTGAGCAAGGAGGCAGAGCGCAGGAGTAGAGATGCATGGTAGAGGAAGGTTGCATGAAAGGGATATGGTGCAGAGAGTATAAAAGGCTGAAGAACAGAAAGTGCAAATAGTGTGCAGAAGACACTGATGCAGACAGGGCGGAGCAGCGTAACAGAACAACGACAGGGCTGGTAAGCCATTGAATTATTTTATATCGCTGTAGAGTTTTAGTAACAAAGAATTTATTATTCAGGGTGGTTGGGAGGTGCTAGGGAGGACTGGTGTCCTCAAATGTTCAAGTGGATGCTTGAACACAGGGAGTTGGTGCTTCCTTCTAGTTGGTGCTAGAGAAACCAGGGGGTTGGTGCTTCCTTCTAGTGGGTGCTAGAGAAAACAGAGAGTCGGCGCTCTCAACAAGTTGCAGCTTGCAAAAACAGAGGTTGTAGCCTCACAATGAGTTGGTTCTCATATGTATGATAATGTAAAGAATGTAGATAATACTTATCATATAAAGAAAAGGAGGTTTTTACCCTGTATGGGTTTCCTCGGGAACTATCTGTCTCTGTCTTTCTCATATATGTGACTAATGTTGAATGTGCCTTTGTTTATTTCACTGTATTATTGTGATCATCATTGAGTGCCTTGTAAATATATTAAAAGAAGCATAATTGTTTAAGCACGGTAACAATTGTTTCACCCCCCCCTCTCATTTGTCCAACATGGATGAGGATTCATCTTGTTGTGGTACTTTCTTGGTACAAATGGTGATGCATGTTGGCATACATGTTTGGTACACTCATAGATGGTATATGTTTGGATGATAGTACCTGGATAAAAATATACCATTGGTATTACTTGTTTGGCATGTTGGTAGATGCACATGGTTGGCATGTTGGTAGAGGCATATGGTTGATGCACTCCATTGATGATATCTTATGGAACATTGTATGGTGTTGATGTACATGGTTGATGTACATGGATGTTGTGCATGATGGGCACATTTTTTGGTACATGATGTATTTATTAATTCATTGACATATATTTTACTTCATGATTTTTATTATGGCATGAGTTTGATGCATGGACAGGTCCAAGGATCATCATAGAAAGTGTGATTGTTCTATAATCCAGTTGAGCAATAGCATTTGCAATAGAAGCATATTGCAGTGGTAGCATATTGTTCATATTGCAGAGAAGATAGGGGGAGAGATACCCATAGGGGGATTCATTCTTACTCCCATGATTATAGGAGGAGATATTTATCATATGCATACTAGGAAAGAGCCCTATATTTGAAGAAAGATCACAAAAGCATAATTCCAGGGGGAGCAATGGTCACAGGGGGAGTATGAGTGATGAATCTTCAACATTACATCATAATGATATCCCTTGTTCAAAAGGGGAGAAATTATTCAGAGGAAAATCAAAGGCATTTAGATAGGGGGAGCAGCCCCAAGAAGAGCTCAAGAAAGGGGAGTAGCCCCAAGGGGAGAACAACCCTTTGCCATTAATTTCAAAGGGGGAGAGATAGTCACATTGATGTGATTGATGATTATTGATAGTCACATTGATATATGACTATTGATGTAGATAATGCCTTGTCTACATGTTGACATCAATGATTGGTGTTGACATCAATGTTGGTATTGCCATCAATGCCAAAGGGGGAGATTTTTGGATCATGTTGTCATTGATGCCAAAGATTAATGACAAGTGATTGATTGATGTCAAGTGATTAATTGATGTCAAGTGATTGATTGATGTCAAAGATTTGATGTATAAATATACTATCATAGTATATTGATGAAGATGGATCAATGAGTTGTCATTGATACATGATGCATAGATGAAGATGGATTGATTTGGTTTCATTGGTATATAATACATTGATGAATCATTATTGTCTTATCATTGTTGATAAGGTGCACAAATGGATGAACTCTAAAGTGGTCCCCTTATGGTGAAAGACCTCATGGGAAGACTCTTTACGGTTTAGTTATCTTATAAGTATGTTTGGAGAACCCATCCTTATATATGGAAAAATGAGATGAAGATTAGTGAAATTGTTGGTGAAACTATCCTAGATGGATAATGACTATCATGCCATTTTCGGTGGTATGTGGAATGTCACATAACTCCTCATGGTTTGATAGTTATGGCCCTACGAAGATGAAGGACCCTCATATGTTGGGTTGAAGCCCCAAGAGCTCAATGTGCTTGAAAAGAAGAAATCATTATTTAATTAGTAAAATGGAGTAACAAAGTCAAGGAGGATTATTTAAATAATATAGTGAGGTGAAAAAATCAAAGAAGATTATTTAAAAGATAAAGTGCGGTGACAAAGTCAATAAGAAATATTTAAATGATAAGGTTATGAAGACATTTCTATTTATGGAAAGTGGTTAAACCTAAAAGTTGGAAAATAGGTCAAGTGACTTAGAAGTGGGTTAAGTGACCTAGAAGTGACCTAGAAGATAGTTACTTGGAGAGTATAAATAAGAGGAAAAGGTATCTTGTGAAGAGCACCTCTTGTGTATATTTTGTGAGATCTCTTGTGCATCCTTGAGCATGTATTCAAGATATATTCTGAGAGGTAGAGAATTTGGAGGATCTCATGGACACATCAAAGTTTTGGCAAGTCTGGGATCATGATGACAAAAGTCTCGAAAGCTCAAAAACCCTAGTTTCTGAGATATACACGAGCTGCAGTGAGCTAGGACGCTTACATACGTGGGTTGTATGAGGACAAGGCACATACAGTGAGTGAAGCATGAAGACTTATGATTGAGCTGATGACAGTATCTTGGAGACTAAAGTAGGTTCTAGATCTACATTCTATGGGCTCAGATCTTCCATAGAAACTCTGGTATGGCTACATTGTTGTCTTGATGGATACTCTTACTTGTTGTGTAGTGAATGCTTAAGGAATTCTTGGTATGGTTGTTGTGATGTGGTTCATGTTGGTTGATGGAGTGAGCAACACTCTTATGATTCAATACTGATATGAATTCTATATTATAGTGGTTGTTTGTACATGATGGGTAGCATTCATATTGTATGGTTGAGGAGCATGAGTTTGTTGTAGAAGAACATAGATGTGTTGAGATTGGTTATGGTTCAGATAATACAGTGACAAGATCAGAAGTGGATGTGATAGAAGAGAAAAAGTCTGAAGGGCCAAAAATTTGAAGTTTCAGAAACCCTAGTTTCTGAAAGCATACGAAGGTTTCATTGAGCCAGAGCGCGTACATACGTGGGCTGCACTATTGGTAGGGTGTGTACATATGCGTGTTGAACTACCAACAATTTGTGTACCTATTGACAGATTGACATCTGTTGAGGATTGTTTCCTCATCTCAGTTGGTATTGAGTGTGTAAGTTGAGTCTTTCATTATAGAGCTAGTTCTTTTATAGAGTTGTACTCTATTCAGTTGTTGGTGATAACCCAAGGATAGAAGTCCGTAGTAAAAATAAAATTGTACATACATCTTTTGTTCCTTGTGATGATGACTTGTTGATGAGATATGTTGTTTTTATATGTTGTTGATGTATATTTACATTTGACTAGTTATGAATGACAGTAATAAGTAATGAGTAAATGGTGATTGCTAGCTAAGAATTTTTTGAAGGGGAAGTTTTGGGAAAAAGAGGCCTACACTGTTCACCCCCCCCCCTCTCAGTGTAGTCAGTGTGTCTAACAGTTTATGTGTAGTCTCCTAATACAATATAATCATTTGACATGTGACCGCAAATGTCTCCTTTCCCTGGACTACAAACTGCATTGTCTCCACTCCTTCTTTTCGTGCAAGTGGTCGTTGTGTCTTTTCTTGTTACTGCGTTGTGGCATGTAATATTTTTAGGCTCCATAGTTGTTTTATATTCTCATGGAACTTTATGAGCTTGGCCATGATATATTCCATTTGCACCTCTATAATGCAGACCACTTCTTCCCCCCTATAATGGACCTTGTTCGCGACTAGCTCTGCATCATCCTCTGTCAGGGTGATTTCTGGGTCCTCTATGTCATATTTCCTTTTCTTGTGTGCCTCTTTTTCTTGTGCGGACTTCCTTACTATCCATGAGGGATCCACCCTGCTTGTTGTACCCTGGTTTATTTCTTCTCCAGCCTGTGAAGTATCCTTCCTTCCAGTCTATGGATAGCTGCATGTCCTTGTTGCAATTACTTTTCTTCTTGGTTTTTTCGCTATTGTACTGCTCTTGATTGGCTAATTCTGTGTTGTTGTCATTCTGGTATTATCTGTTGGGTTTTTTTTTCTCACTAAAAATCCTTCTTCAACCTTTTCCTTAGGCCTAGAGGATTGTGTCGTGATTTTCCTTGTTGTTGATCTTATAACTGGAAGTTGTCACTGCACAGGACAGTCTTTAATTATCTACTCCACTTCCTCTTTAGTGACACAATACTGTATTTCTAGCCATGCCTTCTTTGGATCCCTTATGGCCTGGATCCACATGTGGTGCCTGGATGCCTTGAAATTAGATATCCCTTCTATCTCCTTAACTACCTCCATAGGTATGTTCCACACCTTAGTTGTGCGTTGGTGTATGTATTCTAGCAACATTGCAAAAAATGTGTTATTTGATTGTTGTGTCTTGTTATCCTTTGCCTGCCAGAGGGACTCATATCTGTTTGTATATAATTTCCCCATCCTATCCAAAAATGTTGATAATTTTGGATCCTTCCATCCTACCATTTATATCAGAATGATTAGCCATGAGTAATGGAACTTAGTTCCATTGTCCTACACATCTCTACATTCTATCAAAAAATAATTCAACAAGTATGGTACCCAGCTGAACATTACCCCTTTCGCGCACTGCACAGATAGTCCAATAATGCATGTTGGTGCTTCTTATTTGTGGAATTTACTCAATATTTTTCAATCCATCAACTTGTTGGAGAACTTGTGCTAAAATGCATCTATTTCCCTGACTGGTGCCAAACTTTGCTTTCATCAGCTCTGTGATTTATTTCTCGCGCGCCTTGTTATCCAGGTATTCCTCTGGTTGCACGCCCACTGTTGGTAGTCTTGTAATCTTGGAAATCAATGCCATATCTATCTGTACTAGCTGATCCATCCACAAGATGCCTCCATGTACATGGGTGACTAGTTGTTTGACATAGAGCTCAACATTCTTACCATGCCCGAAATGCGGTATATCCAACAGGTTCATGATGCCTAAGTTATAAAACCCTGTTATCCACTGCGTGGGATCCATTATGGGTTTGCTTAGGGGTACAACTCCCCATGTCTTTATTAAATAAGTTTCCTCAACCAAATCTAGGAATTTAGCTACATCGTGCACATCATGGTATGCGTACCTCAGTTTTGGTACGTTCCCTAGAATATCATCCATAGTAATCATTACATCTAGGATATATGGGACTGTAACATCCATGGTGTCTTGCGCCTTTCTTTTCTGTCCTAGAGTATATGGGTCTACCTCTGCTATGTTTGTTTCCTCAACCTCCCTTTCAGACTCCGGTCGGTTGGTAATATCTTCAACCAACACTTCCTTGGTTTCATGGGACAATTGTGGTCCCATTATTTTGTTGGGCTTCGCAGGCGTCTCAGGATTAGAGTTTGAAATACCATTCTAGGCCCTAGAGCTCTGCGCTATTTCACCTTGCTGCATTGTCGATGTCTCTTCCTCAACCCATATGGGGCTGATTGATTGTGTGTCTGAGGTGGTAACATCTTCCATATCAACCACATTCTCGGGTTGTGACATTCTTTCCTTACGCCTTTGGCCTTGATGAGTAACTCGAACATACTAGCCTGGTACGTCGGACTTTGGTGGGGTCATTCTCTCTCGAACTCACACACTTTATTACTTATGCATAAAATGCTATCTAGGGAACACACTTTGTTTCTCTCTCTGTACTAAAAAATCACTAAGTGTAGAATAACCGCGTGATTTCCTACTTTTATAGGCCCAACCATGTTGATTTCTCAATTTTTGTATGCATTTACTCCGACTATAATTTTTCCTACGTGATGCCTCTCGATATTGTTGCAGTAATTGTTGAATGCAAATTTTTCCGTTCCTTCTTATGGTATAATAAAATTCTACGTCTTTTTGCATGTTTCTTCCTTTTTCTATAGTTCTATTCCTTTTTTCTTCTTTTTCTTCTTTTTCTCCTTTTTCTTTCTTTTTATCATTTTTTTTTTCCTAACTTCTACTATAGTACCTATATACATGCCTTTCTCATTGCGCAATAACTTTTAACAGTTAGTAGGTTGAATGACCCTGTACAGTTTTAGTCGACTACCATTGATCATTCCTTTTAGTTTTGTTCCTCCCAAATATTATAGCTATAACGATCCCCCATTTGTGACAATATTTACTTCATATGATCCTATCCAATGCATTCTAAATTTACCAGGATGTTGAAAAAAATTACAGTCTGTTGGCAGCCAAATCACATTTTTCTATGATCCTATAAGCTGCCTACACCTATGTCTTGCAAACATCAAGTTTTCGTCGCATTTTTCAAATAGATGACTTTTTCATTTCTTGCGACATTTACACACTTGTTTTCGTTTTGTTTTCATGACTGTAAGCGTGAAAACTAAATCTTTYGAAKTTATATTTTGATCACTATCTGAACTGTCATGATCTTTTTATCGATGTGCCTACTGCGCTTACCTTTTGTCTATCATTATGTAGCTAGAAGAACTTTCAAACATTGCTCATTGGTCATTCTTATATTGATGATGTGATTGAGTTTCATTAAGTTTGCAATACATTAATATTTGAATTTACACTTTTTATGACATGCCTGATCAGTGATTCTATGAAATGCATAAGGGTTTTGATTAATTTTTTATATATATATGATATAATCCTTATTGTTAATCTTTTTATAACTTTCGGCTTGTCAATTATATGAATATCGTTTGGCACCTTGGTTAAACTTTTGATCGTATACATTGGCGCATAGTTGGTTTATGGGTTTTTGATTTATATGTCGAATGTTTGAACACCATGGCATAACATTTGCGTGTATACACATTGGATTTCATTGGTTGTACGCATGACTTAATGGCTGAACTATTATCATGGAGTGAACAGCTATGAAACTTGGCGGTTGTACTTGGGTAATGAATATCATGCATGGCAGATTCCACCACCCTCGCATGCGCGCATTTATGATCACCCCCTTTTGCTCGTTCATTGTTGTTAGACCGAATAGCTCTGCTCCTGTGTGTGTTGGTGAATTCAAACCCTTCCCTTACCATGCATTTGGCACCATGGCACTAGTCGTGAGAGTTGAACCCAATGGCAGCCAGGCCCTGTTAATGTTTGACAATGCCCGCCAAGATTTGGCAAACAGTGGATGGCTTACCTTTGTGAAACGTTTTGAGGGTTTTAACCTTTGCGTAGCCCGACAGTTTTCTACAAACTTCGATGGCTGTCGAGCCAAAGTAGGTGATGTACAGTTAGAGATTGATGAACAGTTCATCAGCTCAGCCATGGGGTTACCTATCTCTGGACAACGTTGGTTTAAGAATTGCAAGGTCGAAGAAGTGTCGTGGACATTGTTGTTTCAGTTGCGCAAAATCACCTCCTGTGATAGAGGTATGCCCGTAACTATGCTAAAACAACGATGGCACGATTTGTTAATGATAATCAACCAATTCGTCACCTGCGAAGGCAGATACGGGCTTGTATTCCTTTATCACCTGCGCCTATTGATGGTTTTTATAGGGTATCCTCTAAACATGCCATTCTATTTTCATCGGAGCCTGTATAAAATGTCCAAAAAGTATAAAAGGTACAGGGCTGATAACAAGCTGTTTCATCCCTTATTCGCAAGGTTTGTGTGCCGAACCCTCATACGATTTTGTATCAAACCTACCCCCTGCTTAAAGGACGACCCTAACTACCCAGGCATTAAGTTTCCTTGTGAAAATCTCGCTCATTCGCCCAAACCCTCGCCTGCTCTGTCTAAACCTACACAGTCACCCTGTGACCACTGTAATTCATGGTTAGAGCGGTATTATGTTGATGTTCCTATATTTTAGTCAAAGATTCAATCTTTGGAAGACCAGATTGCCATGCTAACTAGACAAAAAGCCAAGCTTCAAGCAGTGGATAAAAAACAAAAGACAACCGACTCTATCTTGTTCAAGAACGTGGAATCAGCCATGGCTGTTGTGAATTCCAAGATGGCATAATAAAGTGGTCTCGTCACTACACAGGTATGGTTTTCACATCATTTTTTTTTGTAAATAATCTAGTTTGCTATAATGATTTGTATTCAGTTTTTAAACAGTTCTGTTCACATCTTGAATGGCTTTGTTATAACTGTGTGCATTTTATATATAGTTTTGTTTTGAAATGTCGATCCGATATACAATCCGATCATTCCCAGTATAGAGATCGATAGATTCTGATTGGATTTGAGTGATATGCGTTTAGATTTGATTGACTGGTTTTCCTTATTTAGTCGACAAAATTAATAGTGTGTTTTCTAATGGATTGGTGTGTATCCGATTTCAAAAAAGAGTTTTTTCATACTCAGTTTAGAACACAATCGTATTCGGATTTGATTTTGTTATGATCTATATGCTACGATTGAAAAACAATTCGATTAATTGTTACGATATGCTCTTTCTTACGATGTTCAAAACTGAGATATTGCTTTGTTTGATTTTAATTTGGGAAATGAACTACTATATTTTTAGAAAACAATATGTTCATGAAAGTCTGTACAGTTGTGCCCGAATCATGGAATGGATTCGATTCATGACAACTATGATAAACCTCAGCCGATTGATTCATTAATTAGAACGATTTCGTTTTGATCAAAGTTGATCAACCCTGTTTGCCCAAATTGGCCTCAACGAATTAAGAATTCTACAAAGCCTGTTATGATCTTGTTTTAAATTGGTTTTCGCACCGAATTTGAATTAATCTATTCCTGGCTCGGACTGTTTTCTGTGTCAACTCAGTCATAACGATTGGAATGATCCTGTCGAGTTATAATCATTTCAAATTGATATCAAAAGATTACAAAAAGGTTAGATTCGGGTGGTTATGAAATGATTTGATTGACTGTGTTATTTTTGTTACCAAATTCGGTTACGATTCGTTTTGAAAAAACGTGATCGGGTATCTCTTATGCACCATGATACACTTTGTTTTCTATGTCATTACAACGAATTGTAAACGATTCAGTTCAATTTGATTATATCTCCTGTTGGTATACCGGCATAACAAATGCATTATATTTGTTTTTATTGGTTGCACTAGATATGACTCTTTTAGACCCGATTCTGTGGTAATTAAGCGAACAAAGTTGAATGATTTTATGATTCTGTTTTGATTTCAAATGGTTTATCAATCCCCAATTGAATAAATCATTTTCAAATGGCCGTTAAAAGATAATTGAATTAAATCTTATTCAAAGATTTGATTTGACTTCAATTCCGATTTTGTATATTATTTTAGATTAGCTACAGAATCAGATGATTTTGTAGCTAAGTCTATGGAATTAGATTTTTATTGTTTTGCTAATAAAATATCTCTCTAACTTGTTATTTTTGGTCCATTTTAGGTGAATTCGAAATTGCATTGGATTAGATGGACAGTTTAGAGGATATTTGAAATATTTTGGTTTCATTTTTAGTTTCCTAGTTTAGTTAATTTTGGGATATCTCCCAAATTCCATGTAAACAGTTTATAACTTCCACAGGGAGGTTTTACCCTATGGAAAACCTTTAAATACTTATTACTTTTGT
Organism: Picea sitchensis; assembly: GCA_010110895.2. Lineage (NCBI taxonomy): Eukaryota > Viridiplantae > Streptophyta > Pinopsida > Pinales > Pinaceae > Picea > Picea sitchensis. The sequence continues at coordinate 62,756 of SNQJ01S0077759.1, read as the reverse complement.
AATAACATGATCCTCATTCGTGGGAGAACAAGGATACGTAATTTTAATACAGACTGAGACAAAATTTGATGTTCTGTTACAGCTTTAGATTTTCATAATATCAACATTTTGTTTCTTGTTTATGTGTATCAATTTTCATTTGGTTAATGACTACTTTATCTATCTTAGTCTTGTGCAAATGATATAATTTAATCAATATAATCCATATCTGATTCCTTCCAGTATTTAAAAACATAGCAATTACTTGATTCAGTTTGTGAATGACAGATTTCTCTTCTTCATTAATTGGATTATTAAGTATAAGTTTTTGCATAACAGGTTTACCTTATTTTGGATTATTAAGTATAAGTTTTTGCATAACAAGTTTCCCTTATTGCAGAGATTTATAGTCATATGATTGTTATGATTTTTATGTCTGTTTGTCCCAGAATAAACTCAAAGAGCATTGCAAACTATCATTTACTTAGAAGCTTCGATCATCCTGGCAGAGTTTCCTTCCCTCCCACTCAAATTAATTTTCTTACACAGACAACTGAGCGCTTCCAAATGGCTTTGTCATTTATTTGTTTAGTATATTTGTTAGCATTAGATATATGTGTTTAGTATATTAGATTGTTTAATTTCAAGTAGTTTAATTTCTTACTATAAAATAAAAATCAACAAAACATCTCGCTTGTCTTAGGGTAGAATATTCATGAGTTTTGCAGGTTTTGATTAAATCTGTAGATTTTTTATATTGTACATTTTGTGAATAAGGAATTGCAGTTAGTAATTAGATAGTTGATTAGAGTTAGTATAATATTAATTAGTAGATTGTATATAGAATAGTTAGAGTAGTTTATTTTAGTTTTAGCTTAATTTATTTAGTAGTTAGTTGTTATTTATGATTAGTTTTATTAGTTTTATTTAGTTTGTTTTATTTATTTTATTTAGTTTGTTTTATTTAGTTTTATTTAGTTTGTTTTATTTAGTTTTAGTTAGATTAGTTAGTTTAGATTAGTTTTCTTTTGTTCTTTTAGGACTTTAGATTGGCTAACAGATCCGCTAAACCCGTCAGGGTGGTTCATTCCAAACGGCTTGGGTTATTAGACAACCCTGGACCGGTTCCACTCTCTCAGTTGACGGACGATCAATTTCGCCCGTCAACACTGTCATAGAGCAGGACTAGGTCTCCCTCCTTAAAACTCTTGTTCTTAATATGTTTATCATGCCAGGATTTATCTCTTGCTTTCTGTACTTCCTCGTGAAATCCTGCCAGAATCTTGTACTCTTCCATTTCCATTAGTTGACTTAACCTTTCCTTTACTACTCCTATTTTTGTCATGTTGGTAATTGCTGCTACGTGCAGACTGGGTACAAGAAATTCTAATGGCACCACTGCTTCCTTCCCATACACCAATATGAATGGTGTTTGTCCTATCAAATTCTTACATGTGGTCCTATATTCCCATAGTACTGCTGGTATTTTCAAGTCCAAATCATCCCTATTGACATTGCATATCTTTGTCAGAGCATTTTCCAAGATCTTATTGAAATATTCTACCATTCCATTGGCCTAAGGATGGTATGGTGTACTCTTCTAGTGATAGACTTCAAACTCTTTAGTCATATCCCTGATGGTATTGTTGATAAAGTGAGTGCCTTCATCACTCATCAAAATCCTTGGACATCCAAATCTAGCAATCACTTTCTCAAACAAGAAGTGTGATGTTATCTTTGCGCTACAATCTTTGACTGGTGCTGCTTCTTCCCATCTTGTTAAGTATGCAGTTGCAATAATGATATACCTATCTCTTGACCCTCTTGCTGGTGGATTAATTGGTCTAACAAAGTCTATTTCCCATTTTTCAAATACCTGCAGAGTCACTTGTGGTATCAAAGGCATCTCATCTCTTCTGTTGGGTTTTCCAAACCTCTGACATACATCACATTTCTGGCAATATTCCTTGGCATCTTTATGGATTGTTGGCCACCATAATCCTACATGCAATACCTTTTGCATGGTATATTTTCCTGCACAGTGTCCTCCAGCTATACCTTCATGATCTTCTGCCAAAATTCCAGGCCTTTTATGTTATAATACACATCTTCTCAAAATGTTGTTTGTGCCCATCTTGTATAAGTGTCCTACAATCAGTTGATAGTTTGCAAATCTGACTACCATATTTTTTTTCTGCTCAATGATAAACTCTTGTGTTGCAACCCATGTACTTAAGTATTCAATAATATCAATGAAATATTCATCAACTATCTATATTGAAAATAATTGCACATCAGGCAAGTTGTAATGCCCCGGGTTTTGAAGCCCCATATTGAATAATGTATTTTGTTAATTGATGAAAGGCCAGAGTGCCCAAACAATTAAAAAGAGGCTAGAGTGGCTAGGAAATGTAATTTTTTGATCATTATTAATAATAAACACATCGTTGGTTGCTATATGAACAAGGAGAAGAGTTATAGGGGGCTATGATTCGACAAGATAGGGGGGCTTGAGGGGTTAAGTAGTTATTTTATAATTTTATTTACCCATTTGGTTTAATGGAGAATATCAGTTATGTGAGATTCGTGGGGGGAGGCCATGAGGTTATTGATTCCTAATATTTACATAAACTTGTCCCTATTCTATTGGAGGGGTTCAGACTCCCGTTCTCTTTCTTGTTCTTTTGTTGGTCACTTCTTATTCACTCATTCACACACCCCATATATTGATCATTGTTCACACCTTTCATTTGGTTCTCACTCCATTCATTCTTGCACCCATTCGTCTTTCCCCATTGGTGTCTTGGCTTGGGAGGGGGAAATTTGTTTTCGAAGAGAAGTCATGGTATTGTTGGCTGTAGATATTGGTGGTGTATTCCATCCATGAATCTATGGTTTCACGTCTGAGATTTTTTGGCATGTGTCTAGATTTTCTCACAAATGTGAGTCCTAAGAGTCTCAGCATGGAGATTCTTGACCAGCTGCATTGGAGCTCTGGAAGGAGATGGATGACCTGAGGGACTGTGTGGCAGAGAAGGGGTTCTATTCTCTTGGGTTTTGCAGGTTGGGTAGAAGAGAGTTGGTGTACTTTGGATTGTTGTGGGTGCTAGGAATATTTTGAGAGCTTGAGTGCTGACTGGTTTGGGAAGACGAGTAACACTATGGAATTATCCTTGTGGATTCATGGCCCTGACTCGGGGGTGACATTGTTGTTGAGACTTAGAAAAACAATGTCTATGGTTGGGTGGAATGTCCTTGGTCTATAGCCATTTGGTGACTCATTTTATAAAATATAAGTGCTCTATGTTATGTTCATTTACTTATGTATCTTTATTTCTGATGTTTATTCAATAATTTATGAATTTCGTATCTATCACATGCATTCATGTTGGTTATGAATGTGCATGTCATATGGTTAATTCTTTTATGTTTAGCTTTAAATTGATCAATGCATGTGAATATTTCATGCATCCTCGTTATATAAAGGTGGATCATAGGTATAATTAGTCCAAAAAGGGGACTTGAAGTTAGCGTGCCCATCCTATGAGTGGTTTGGTATGTTGCATATTGGTATTGGAGCTACAGGTTGAAACACTGAGATGGAATGGGTCAGATCTATTAGACAATATCTTGTGGTTGAGATTGATTTAAGACCTTGAAGTCATGAATATCAAGAGGAATGAAGTTGCAGGGTACATGCAGAAGCTAGAACCTCTGAGATCCTTAGTAAGGGATTGAAGGATCATGACCGTCCCTTTCGAATTCGCAAATGATCACCACCATGGGATCAATCTTATATTTGGAACGTTGGATTTTTTCAAGAGAAGACAGATCCTTCACAGTCATCATATCTGGAGAAGGTATGGGGTATTTAAGCACAGAAGTCCTTCAGACTTAGTTTCTTTGGAAAAATTGAAGTCTTTGATGAAAAGGAGGAAAAATCCCTGAAGCTCCAAAGTCCCGAAGTGAATCTATGTCATAGATCATTGGGAGGAGTACTTGATCATTGGATTTTTCCAAGGACAGATATGGGTTGTTGGATCAGGCACAGATCAGGAGGTGAGGCACAGTGGAGAAGATCATATCCCAATCATTAGATATGCATGCGAGCGAGCATGAGTCATAGATCTCACTGCAGTTCATATGTTTGACACTCTGGAAGAAGAAAGTCCTTAAGATGTCAGGAAGAAAATATATCTAAGTCTCAAACTCCGGAGAAAATCATGATCATCCATTGTCTGGGATGTGTGTCTACAGATTATCAAATATTAAAAATTCAAGATTTTTAGTCCTTATGTAACTTAGAGAAGTTTTCTCTGAATTCCCAAAGTTTGAATTCAATCTGGACCATTCGCGATTAGGGGACACATGTCTGCAAATTAGCAATTGTTCGGAAGTTCGTCGTTCATAGGAAATGTTGGATGGATTTGAAGGATCCCCAAAGCCTGAAGTCCTAAAGCTCTAGAGAGAAATAGACCGGAAGTCTGCCAATTCAGTGTTCTGGAGTTTTGAGGTGTGTGGTAGAAGAAACTTCCAAAGCCCAAAGTAGTCAAAGTCCAGGAGCGTTGGAGTGACATGACATGCTGACGTCACCGAGGGTGACATGGAACCACTTCATGCATGTCACGTATCATCTTATTTTATGATATTCACAGACCTTTTGTGCCAATTATAACTTGACATGTGTCACCCGTAAATTAGACCACATGTCATCTCTATATTTTTTACATGTATTACCCTTGGTGGGTAGTTGTTGATGCGACTTCGGAAGTTCAGAGATTCGGCACCCAGGGATAAGGGAGTATGTTTTTTTCATAACCTATGAAGTGCAAAGATTCAGAGAACTTTGCGACTTCAGAGTTCGGGGAAATCAAGGGGTGAAGTAGTAAAAACCTTTTAAGCCCGAAGTTCTGGATGCCCAAATCTCCGAAGAAGGGTCTGTTCAAGATATTCTCGAGTTCTGCATTTGGGAAATATGAAGTGTGATGAAGGTGAAACCCCCTGAAGTCCGAAGACCTAGAGCCCTGATGTCCCGAAGCTTTGGATAAGAACCTCTAGCTAAGTGCTTGGTCATATCGCTTGGTCCTATGAAACTTTGGTCGAAGTAAAAGAGGGCTAGTGCCCGAATTATTGTTTTAAAGACAAAAAGGGAGCTAGTGGCTGAATTGTTTTTTGTTCTTAAGAAAGAAAAGAATTAAGGAAGGATTAAGCCTACAGTTTCGAGCCGTGGTCACCTGGAGAAGGGGTTTGAACGAAGTTCCTCTGCATAATTGAATTCTATATCGGCCAAGGGAAGTGTTATATGATGCAGACTGATATATACATATTCTTAATGAATTGAAAGGACCCGTAACATTGCTTGGAAAGTTTTGTTTATCATATGCTTAACTCTAACAAAATGGTCACTTGCACATTTTGCATAATTAAGGGGTTTAAACATATCAACTCAAAACGAAGATTCAAGAAATGGAAGAAGGTGAGGGAGCCTCTAGACATGATAAATAGGTTGAAGTTCATAATATCATAGTTGGTAATGCAGAGACAAAATTCAATGGACACAAAGGCATAGGGGAGCAAGAAACATTGATAGAAACTATGAGAAGCCTGAAAATAGAAGTGCATAGCTAAAAAGTAGACAATGAGAGACTGATGAGAGAACAAAGACAGATAAATGCTCGAGTGATGTAGATATTAAATTAGTTGCAAAGACAAACAAAGAATGGCCCAAAACAAGAGGAAGAAGGAAGGTATCATGAAAGAAGAGATGGTCGTGGAAGATCTGGTTATTCATGAAGTGCTAGCAAAACTCATAGACATCACTCACCTCCTTAATCAGCAAGAATTTTTTATGCATCTGAAGATTCCATAAGAACTCCATAGGTGTCTCTTGTTAGGCACCAAAGAAGAAGACATGAAGTGGATAGTTTGCAAGGAGAGATGAGGAAGCTTAGGCCACCATCCTTTGATGGTGAAAGGGAAAGGGAAGATTATGTTGAAGCATGGTTGCTTGGACTTAGGAGATATTTCCAATTGCATAACTATTTAGCAAACCTAGAAGCCAGAATTTGCACCTACCATTTACATGGGAAATATGTTATGTGGTGGGATCAACTGAAGGAAGTTGAGCATATTAATGATAATAGGATCACTTGGAAGAAGTTCAAGAAGTATTTTCATAAGGAGTACCTCTCAGAGAACTTCTATGAAAAAAAAATGCAGGAGTTCTTCGAACTTAGGCTAGGAAGCATGACCATGGTAGAGTATGAGAAGAAGTTCTTGGGGTTGTTAAAGTATGTAGGGTTTATAAATGATGAGAAGGTGAAAATATAGAGGTTTTTGACTGGGCTTCCATCCTTTTATAAAGAAAACATTCGGTATGATGAGATCGATATCTTGAAAGAGACCATCATGAAGGGTAAATACTTGTATGAGCAAGGGCAGGGAACATAATCCATACAAGAATATTGGAAGGATAAGAAGAAGGATAACTCTGATCAGAGGAGGAAGGCATTCAAACCTCATTTCAATAGAAATGAGCCTGATAAAAATCATCAAGACCAGTATGCTAAGGGTGAATCTAATAAAGAAGACTCCTTGGGAAAAAGGGGAATACCACCAATCCAATGTTGGGGATACAAGGAAGATCACCTGTACAAGGATTTCCCTCAAAGAAAGGACAGAGTGAAGACTGTGCACAACATCCAAGAGGATGCAATATTTTAAGACATGGGAAGGATTTATGTAGCCTTAGATGATCAACAAGAAGAATACCAATCCAATATGATCGAGGTGGAAGGTAAGATCATAAATCAACATGTTTCTATTTTAATTGATTTAGGATCAATTCCTTGTTACACTGATCCTAAAATAGTGGATAGATTACATTTGGAGAAAAGTAAGCTTAGAAACTAAAGTTTGGTTTAGATAGCCACTGTAACCAAAAGGAGAATCCATGATATGGTTAGATATTGTTCCATAAGTCTTAATGGTGTGAATACTAGTGTTGATCTAAATATCATACCATTAGGGTATTATGATATTATAATTGGAATGGATTGGTTGGACAAGCATCATGTTGTCCTAGATTGTCATAGCAAGATATTTACATGTCTTGATGGAGATGGAAAATATACCACTGTGAAAGGAGTTCCAAGACCCATCTCTATAAGGGAGATTTCATCCTTACAACTGAAGAGATGTTTTAGAAAATGATTTCAATTGTATGCATCCCATGTGGAGGATCCAGAAAACACGAAGGGGCCAAGCCTTGAATATTTCTCGGTACTACAAGAATACAAGTATGTATTCCAAGAAATACCAGGGTTTCCACCAAAAAGGGAGATAGATTTCTCTATTGATTTAGTGCCATGGGATTCCCCATTGTCAAAAACACCTTACCGAATGAGTACATTAGAGTTAAAAGAATTACAAATGAAGTTGAAGAATTGTTGAATAAAGGGCACATACACCCAAGTGTTTCACCTTAGGGAGCACCAGTACTCTTTGTCAAAAATAAGGATGGAACTTTGAGGTTGTGAATTGACTTTTGACAGTTGAATAAGTCCACTGTGAAGAAAAAGTATCCTCTACCAAGAATTGATAACCTCTTTGATAATCTAAGAGAAGCAAAGATATTTTCAAATATATACTTGAGATCAGGATGCCATCGGGTAAGAATCAAAGAAGAAGACATCCACAAGACAACCTTCGGAACCAGGTATGGGCATTATGAATTTGTAGTGGTGCCATTTGGACTGACCAATGCACTAGTTGTCTTTATGTGCTAAATGAATGGCATATTCAAAAATTATTTAGATAAGATTTTCTATTCTAAGTCTAAATAGGAGCATGAACATCAGCTAAGACTAGTATTGCAAGTACTGAGAGAACATGAGTTGTATGCCAAGCTGAGTAAGTGTTTTTTTACTAAGAACATATCCATTACTTGGGACACATTATTTCAGAAAAAGGCATAGTTGTAGATCCAGAGAAGATTGAAGCCATTAGAATATGGCCAACACCCAGGAATGTTTCAGAAGTCAGATCTTTTATGGGGTTAGTTGGTTACTACAAAATATTTATAGGAGGGTTCTCTAAGATCATTGATCCCATCACTTCTTTGCAAAATAAGGGAATAAAATTTGAATGGACATTTGAGTGTGAAGATAATTTTAATCTATTGAAGGAATTACTTACTAGTGCACATGTGTTAAATATTGCTGACCCAAATGAAATTTTTGTGGTATGCGCAGATGCATGTAAGGAAGGGCTTGGTGGAGTCCTCACTGAAAATGGACATGTCATTGGTTATGAGTCCATAAAGCTTAAGGAACATGAGAGAAACTATTCCACGCACGACTTGGAGCTTGTTTCCATTGTTCATGCATTGAAGATGTGGAGCCATTATCTCATTGGAAAGAGATTTGAATTAAGGACAGACCGCAGTGGTTTGAGGTATCTTTTTGAACAACCAACTTTGAATGCCATGAAAAAAATATGGATGGAATTTTTTAATAAACTTTGATATCAAGCATATCAAGGGAAAATAAAATAAATTTGTTGATGCACTTAGTAGAAGAATACATCTCATGCATGATAAAACTATCAGTATGCATCAGTCAGACTTGAAGAGAATAATTTTAGATGTTGTTGTTACATATCAACATTAACTACAGGTAAAGGAAAGATTACAACAAGGATATGTACAAAAAAAAATGAAAGAGTATGAGATGAAGGAATATGGATTACTTATGCATAAAAATACAATTTATGTTCCTAGTTCCAGAGAAATTAGGAAATTGGTATTAAAAGAAATGCATAATGTTCCATATGTTGGACATCCCGGTTACTAGAAAACAATTACAGCAGTGAGAAGCCAATTCTTTTAGCCAGGAATAAAAAAGGATGTTGATGATTACATCGTCAGATATATGGAATGTAAGGTTGAGCATAGGCACCCAACGAGTTTATTACAATCATTACCAATTCTAGAAAAGAAGTGGGAAGTGATAACCATTGATTTTATAACTAAATTGCCCAAGAAAAAAAGATAAGATGATTCAATCATGGTAGTGGTTGACAAATTGACAAAGGATACTCATTTTTTGCCTGTAAAAACAACTCATACAACAACTAATATTGCAGAAATTTACATAAGGGAGATTGCTAGGTTGCATAGGATACCTAGGATAATTGTCTCGGACAGAGACACAAAGTTTACTTCAAAATTCTAGAGGAGCGTTTTTAAGGGATTTGGTACAAATCTTAACTTTAGCACAACTTACCATCCACAGTCATATGGGCAGACATAGAGGGTCAACCAAGTAATTGAAGACATGTTGAGAATGTATGTGATGGATAATTCATCTAAGTGGTAATATTACTTGCACTTGGTTGAGTTTTCCTATAATAATGAGTATCAAGATTCATTGAACATGAGCCCATTTGAAGCCTTGTATGGTAGGAAATGAAATACTCCATTGATCTAGGACAACCCAATAGATAGAGTGGTACTTGGGCCCGAACTTCTTAAGGATATGGAAGACCAAATGGTTAATATTAAGTAGAAATTAAAGGTAGCTCAAGAGAGTTGGTGTACTTTGGATTGTTGTGTGTGTTGGGAAGCCTATGATAGCTTGAGTGTTGACTGGTTTCGGAAGCTGAGTAACACTCTGGAACCGTCCTTGTGGATTCATAGCTCTAGCTCGAGGGTGACATTGTTGTTGAGACTTAGAACAACAATGTCTACGATTGGGTGGAATTTCCTTGGTCTGTGTAGCCAGTCGATGACTCATTTTATAAAAGGCAATTTCTCTATGTTATGGTTATTTTCCTATGTATCTTTATTTACGTTGTTTATTCAATAATTTATGAATTTTGTATCTATCACATGCATTCTTGTTGGTTATGACTATGCATGTCGTATGGTTCATTATTTTATGTTTAGATTGAATTTGATCAATGCATTTGAATATTTCATGCATCCTCATTATCTAAAGTTGGATTAGAGGTCAAATTAGTCCAGAAAGGGGACTTGAAGTTAGATTTCTCAGTTTGTGGGTGGATGGGTATGTTACAAAAGATGTCTTCCAAGTTGGTATGTTCTTCTCCATTAGTTACCCTTGACAGGTGATCAGGTCTTGCATTCAGCTTCCCTGGTTTTACTATAACTTCAAAATCAAATTCTTGGAACAATAATAGCCATCTACAGATCCTCCTCCCCCCCCCCCCC
>SNQJ01S0077759.1:4557-35295 GCA_010110895.2 Picea sitchensis | reverse complement strand
CTAGCAACAACTAGTATCTCATTTTGATCCTCTTAGGAAGAACAAATCTTGATAGCAATCAAGAACTTAAATGTTGCTCTGAATCCACAAGAAGATCTAGAAGTCTCCTTTGATTCCCTTTTCTAATCTATCAAGGAGACCAAAAAATCATGGAACACTTTCGATGGAGAGCCACCATTAGAACCTGAGATCGAAGAGTTTTTAATATGCATTTTTAAAGATCCTCCATGCACTGATGAGTCTCATTATTCGAAATAAGATGATCTACTTGGCATGACAGAGGGAGACATACATAGTGGTCTAAATGAGGAAGTGAACCAAGAAGATCATGACTATATCGAACATTGGTTCCAAACGACAACCAAATTGAACCACCACTCTTCTTCAACAAATATTCACATCATCATCAAAGCAGTTGGTTCTTCGTACTTTGGTATACATTAATGCTTATCTTTCAAAACCTATTATGAATATATTTCTACACCTGTTACGCACATGGTTACATTGGAAATATTTGTACACGTGAAATATGATTCTCTTTCTTAGATAGGATAGAGTAAAAGTTGCATGTTAGTTAACCTAGTTCTAAATAAATGCAACATAATTTCATGTTTCTTTTCAAATAAATGAAATGAGATGAAGATAATATTGGTGATCTAACATCAAAAACCAAAACAGCTTAAGATATTTCTTCTTCTTATTACATACAGATTTCTGATTATTAATAATAACAGTTTCTCATAATCCCAATCTTTAAAATATTATTGGGATTTACAAAACCTTTAAGCTCTGCATAATGATGCCCATAGGTAACCTGTACATCCTAGATTCATATCAAAACTTTTTATTCAATCATTCCTATTGTAACATCCTTGACCATCCATGTCGAGCCACGCTATGCTAGATAAATCTTTCGTTCTCTCTGTGTAACATACTATAACATACCCAGTATCCAACTGAGCTATGCCACATAAATTTTTCGAACTGCATGCAATTAAAAATATATACACACAGAACTCTTGCGGAAGCATTATATATAAAACGTAAACATACAAATACATCTATAAATACACAGATTTACATTGAAAAAAAAGTAAACATATACTTGCATCATATACAGGAAATACCCATACAAATAAATAAAATTATAACCGCACATATGATAACCCATAAAAATAAGCACGTAAATAACAATGCAGGATGTAAATTTATCACACAATTGGCACTTATCTTGGTAAGAATATCACCAACCCCGTACAGACCTTCCACGAACCTCCCAACCTTAGACCACATTGTTCAACACTCTCAACAGTGAGTCACCTCTGAGATGGGACTAAACTCCACCTGGGTAAAGGGATTCCTAACCAGGCTAAAGGCTCATAGACAACATGAAAGGTTTCATCTCAGGTGCCAACTCAAACTAACAACCTACAGTCCCTCATTCCCCACATTCCTATCCCACCCACGAAGTGTGCCCATTCTCTGCTCAACAGTCCTTCGGCTTCCCCACTTCCTTTCCAGGCTTCAGCAACAAGCCGTACAGGAAGTCTCAGAGCACTGTAGCTGCAATTTATCACCTTCATGAAATCAATTCCCAACAATTATCTCACCCAGAGAATTTCTCATGGGCCTGACAACCCATCTCTTCAATATCCCACAGGACTGACAACCCGCTTCTTCAGTCCAGCTCCCAAGCTAACCAGATACACCAACACAAAATGGCTATGGATACAAGTTTAGGTATAGTCATAAAGATACAAAAGATAGTTCAATGGGTGTGTGCATGTTCATGGATGATTGATTGGATGACTGAATGATCCAAGGAATGATGGGAATAATGATGGAAAATATAGGAAAATAAACTAAGTCCCAACAATATGTATGCATGTCCCCAACTTGATACTTTTCATATTGGGAGCTACTTTGGCCCCACTTGTCCCCAACTTTAGAACTTAGGATAAAATAATTATCCATGCTTTATGATTTAAGAAATATTAATATAATATTCCTTTTTGGCTTAAGCTCCCTAGCTTACCCATTTTCCTTAACTTTAAGGCCCCTCCCTTTCCTTAACCAGTGGAGTTTAGTCCCCCATCTCTTTTATCATGGTCGGTCTATGCATAGCGATGTATTTTATATTAATTATGAGACATATACAAAAATAGGCACACTGGCCTTTAACATCTAGGCTCTCTGGCCTAATCAAAACATAAGCATCCTAGCTTATAATAATTGGTTCACTAGCCTATAAAATGTAGCATATACACAAAAGGCTACCTGGCCTCAAAATCACATGCACTTATGTTGTTGCACGCGGTATCCTGGAATGTGCAAACTTCCTCATTTTACTGCGCAATACATGTGCGCACTATGCCATGAAATGTGCATACAAAATGATATAAAAAAACTCACCATCTTAAGTACATTTTCATTTACATTACAGTTTGGTTCGGCCTAGGGACATTACAATCCCCTCCCCTTATTTATGCATTATCCTCAGTGCATCATGTACCCATATACAACAAAATTTAAAAAATCCTCAAAAAGATGCAGGTATTCTGCCCACATTGCATCCTCATGCTCCCAAGTAGCATCCTCAGGACTGCACCAGGTGCATTGGACCTTTACAAGCCCTATGGCTCAATTCTAGAACTGTTTTATTTTCTAGTCCATAATGCGTACCGGATGCACTTGAAAAGAGACTTCTTGCTCCACTTGAATCACTTTCCAATCAATAACATGATTAGCATCAAGTATATATTTCTTGAGTAATGATACATGGAATACATTATGAACAGACATTGATGCAGTCAATGCAATCATATAAGCTACTGGACCAATCATATCTAGGATTTCAAATAGCCCACAATAGTGAGCTGCCAACTTTGAACAATTTCCCAACTTCAGGGAACTTCTGTTGGCTTTCACTTTCAAGAATGCATGATCACCCAATTTGAATTCCCTGTGAGTTTTGCCCTTATCATCATAAATTTTCTGCCTGTCTTGGGCAGCCTTTAATTTAATTTTATTTTTTATCATTTTCTCCTCCATTTCCCTAAGAAAATATGGCCCAACCATTGCTCTGTCTGCTGGGTTATCCTAGCTTACTGGTGTGTTTCACTTTTTTCCATAAAGTGCCTCAAATGGGCTCATCTTTAGATATTCTTGGTACCCATTGTTATAAGCAAAATCTACCAAGTGTAGGTAGTCTTCCCATTTTGATGGTTCATCCATCACATACATCCTCAACATGACTTCAATCACTTGATTCACCCTCTCTATTTTCCCATCAGATTCTGGATGATAAGATTTACTAAAATTCAAGTTTGTTCCAAATCCATTAAATAATCCCTTCCAAAATTTTGAGGTAAATTTTGGATCTCTGTCAGACACAATTGTCTTGGGTATGCCATGTAATCTAGGAATTTCCTTCATATAAACATCAATGATGTTGGATTCCTTTTGAGTGAGCTTCACTGGAACAAAATGGCAAGCTTTAGTAAGCTTATCCACCACTACCATGATAGAATCATGTTTCTTGTTTGTTCTGAGAAGTTTGGTGATGAAATCCATTGTTGCAACTTCCCATTTCCACTTAGGAATTAGCAATGGTTGTAGCAAACTAGTTGGGTGTCTATGCTCAGCCTTTACTTTTTTGCATTCCAAACATCTGGCAATACAATCAACAACCTCTTTCTTCATGCCTAGCCAATAATATTGGCTCTTGACAGCTACAATAGTTTTTTGATATCCTCGGTGCCCAACATAAGGTACATTATGTATTTCTCTCAATAACAGATTTTTCAATTCATGATAATTTGGTACATAAATTTTGCTCATGTACATGAGAATTCCATTATTATCTAGCTTATATTCCTCAATTTTCTGCTGCAAAATATCTTGCTATAATTTTGCCACTAATTCCTTATATTGCAAATCTGATTTGGCAGCCTCTGTAATTATGTCTTTCAAATCTGATTGGTACATGTTAATGGTCATAGCATGCATTTCATGCACTCTTCTGATGAGTGCATCGACCACTTTGTTCTCTTTCCCCTTCATATGCTTTATATCAAAGTCATATTCACTCAAAAATTCTAACCATCTACTTTTCCTAGCATTTATAGTTGATTGATCAAATAAATATTTCAGACCATTATGGTTTGTTCTCAGTTCAAACATTTTCCCCATAAGGTAGTGTCTCCATTTCCTCAAGGCATGCACTATGGATGACAACTCCAAATCATGAGTGGCATAGTGTCTTTCATGCTCCTTTAACTTCCTTGACTCATAACATATAACAAACCCATTTTGACTGAGGACTCCACCAAGCCCCTCTTTACATGCATCTGTGAATACAATGAAGTCTTCATTTGGGTCTGCAATCCTTAGTATTGGAGCACTTGTTAATAATTGTTTCAAGTGTTGGAAACTCTTTTCACAATCCAATGTCCACTGAAACTTCACACCCTTTCTTTGTAAGGAAGGGATTGGGTGTGAAATCTTTGAGAATCCTTCAATAAATCTCATGTAGTAGCCTGCAAGACCCATGAATGATCTCACCTATGTCACATTATTTGGCACTGAACATTCTCTAATGGCTTCTATATTCTCAAGATCCACTGCTATCCCATCCATTGAAATGATATGCCCCAAATAATGAATTTGATTCTGATAAAATGAGCACTTTCTCAACTTGGCATACAACTGATGCTCCCTTAATACTTGCAACACCATCCTCAAATGATGTTCATGCTCTTCCTCTAACTTAGAATATATAAGAATGTCATCCAAAAAGATAATGACAAACTTTTCTAATTATTCTCGAAAAACACCATTCATTAAGCACATGAAAACAACTGGTGCATTTGAGAACCCAAATGGCACCACTGTGAACTCATAATGACCATACCTTGTCCTGAAGGCGGTCTTGCTGATATCTTCCTCTTTAATCCTTACCTGATGGTATCTTGACCTGATATCTATCTTTGAAAAGATCTTTGCATCCTTCAATTGATCAAAAAGATCATCAATCCTTGGCAGAGGATACTTGTTCTTAACAACCACTTTATTCAACTGTCTGAAATCAATGCACAATCTTAATGTTCCATATTTATTCTTCACAAACAAGACTGGGGCACCCCAAGGTGACACACTTGGGCATATATACCCCTTCTTTAGAAGCTCTTCAAGTTGCATTTGCAACTCCTTCAGCTTTGGTGTACTCATTCTGTAAGGAGTCTTTGACACTGGAGCTACTCCAGGCATTAAATTTATAGAGAAATAAATATCTCTCTTTGGGGGTAGTCATGGTACCTCCCTGAACACATCTTCAAAATCTTTTAGGACTGCATAATCTTCCAAATTTGGCACCTTATCTTTAGGTGTCTATTCCATATATGCTGCAAATATTTGACACCCTTTTTTGTAACATTTCTTCAGCTGCAATGCTAAAATTTCTCAGATGGTTACTGCCCTGGGAATTCCATGCACCTTCCTTAGGGTCCCTTCCTCATCTAGGAAAGTAAAGGCCTTGTTATGATAGTCTAGGATGGCATGATGTTGGTCCAACCAATCCATCCCAATTAGACAGTCATAGGAACCTAAAGGCAAGATGTTTAAATCTTCCCTGGTGTTCAGTCCATTCATGTCCATAAGACATGACTTAACCATCTCACTAAATTTTCTTTTGTCTCCTGTAGCCAACTGCACCAACCAATATTTCCCATGCTTTCTTCTCGGCAAATGCAAACTTTCCACCATCTTAGGATCTATATAACTATGACTGGCTCCTGAATCAATTAAAATAGAAATGGTTTGGTTGTTGATCATACCTTCCACTTCAATCATATGTGACTGATACTCTTCTTGCTTGTTGTCCAAGGCTGCATAGATCCTTGGTACATTTCTGCCCATATCCTCCACTGTTTCAGCTTGTTGTAGATTGTGAACAGTTCTTCATTTTTCACCTCTGTGAGGACAATCTCTGAACATATGATCCCCTTTACAAACCCAACATTAAATAAGTGGTTGCCTTGGTATTTGACCCCCTGTTTCAATATATCTAGGAGTTTGTTGTCCCTGTGGATTATTTCTGAAAAATGGTGGCTTAGATCCCTTCTTCCTCTGATCCATATTGAACTTATTTTTGTCTTCCCAAGATTTTTGGAAAGTTGGCCTTTCTTTCTGCTGATCATATAGGCACTTAGCTCACCTTATGGTTCCCTCCAATGTCTTGGGATCATCATACTGTATTTTTTCACTGATGAAGGATGGAAATCCACTCAAATACCTTTGAATTTTAACCGTCTCATCCTTGATGAAATAAACATACTTCAGCAGTTTTAAAATATTATTTCATATTCATCTATTGTCATACTCCCAAGCTTGAGTTCAAAGAACTCTTTCATTTTCTTATCATAATATCTCTTAGTCAAGTATTTCTTCTCAAAATACTTCTTGAATTCCTTCCAAGTAACACTTTTCTCTTTAATGTGTTGCACCTACACAAGTTGATCCCACCATATGGATGTCTTTCCCTTGAGTTGGTAGATGGCAATTATACCTTCTACATGAGAAGAATAATTATGCAATTGGAAATACTTTCTCATGCCAAGCAGTCATGTTTCTTCATCCTCATCCTTCTTTTTCTCACCATCAAATGTAGGAGGTTTGATTTTGTTCATTTCTCCTCGCATTTCATCCCCCCGGAACTATTCTGCTTCCTAACAGGGGATGGAATTGATTTGTTGTGTGATCTCTTATTGGAATGTCTCGAGGAGTGGTGGTGATGTTTTCTAACACTTCTGGTTCTTCTTTTCTCATCAGGAGGCATGTGAGTTTCGAATATGCTTGAGCCACTCTCCTTATCCAATTTATTTTATATTATGTTCAAGCTCTGCAATAACTTCATATTGAAGTCATCTTGCTTCTCCTTGGATCTCATAAGCCTTTCATTATCATTTTTATGGATTTGGACATCCTTTTACAAATTTTTAATGGTCTCTGCCATATTCATGTTTTCATTCCTTTCATCTCCATGTCCATTGGAGTTTGTTCCTTCAATGCCCAAATGGACATCCATCCCTCTAATCTTTTCTTCCTGACTATAAGTCCCCTATGCCTCTTCCATTACTTTGGACTCTATGCTGATATTGAACTGATCTAGTTGTTGTTAACCTACAAAATGTGCAGCCAACACAAATTTTTCAGGCTAATTGTTTCAACAATTTAATGAAATATGAACCATTATGGTTCAATAATAATATATATCAGAATTATTTCTTTTGATTTCCTGGAAAATTTAATTCCCCGATCAATTTTTTTGGTGGATATTTATATTCCACTATCTAAGACCTTTCCAACACCTTCTCCCATAATCAATTCCGAGTCTTGAGAAGAAAGTTATGGCTACTTGAAATTTTCCCATTAATTTTTCTTTTCATTTTTCAACTTGGCGCAACTTTGCACTGTAAATACGCATTTTTGCACTTACTCCTTTGGAATTGTCATAGGATCTCAATTGGGTTTCCTCATATACATCTTATGGACACTCTGTCAAAGTTTCACCTCTTTCTGGGTTTTGGAATGCTAGTTACAACCTACTGAAATTTTAGACCAAAATACCATATTGTAACTGGTATGCTACAGGTACCTTATTTTCCATATTAAACACTTTTAACTTGCCCAGAAATTTAATTGAGATCTTCAAATTTCTTCTATGATTCAATATCTTTCCATTGACTGATCCTGCGCCTCAATTTGATTCTGGAGCAAAAAGTTATGGTTCTTTGAAGTTAGATGGCTCTTAAAATTTACCCCCCAATGTTTGTGTTGTAACTTTCTCAAAAATGCTTTGTTTGATGAACAGTTTACACCATTAGAAATCTCTCTCCGAGCTCTTTTATTTGAGATATAAAGATAGAGTGTGTCTTGGCACACTCTATTCTCATGGTTTTTGAGTAGCTAGAAACGTTGTTAAGGCCCTCAAAAACGCGTTGCAAAAAGATGACATTCAAATGATATAAAACGTCGTAGAAACTCGCTGA
The DNA here is from genome assembly GCA_010110895.2 of Picea sitchensis. NCBI lineage: Eukaryota > Viridiplantae > Streptophyta > Pinopsida > Pinales > Pinaceae > Picea > Picea sitchensis. The sequence goes on along the minus strand of SNQJ01S0077759.1, from coordinate 27,247 downwards.
TTTTTTGTTGTTGTTCACCCTCCAACAACTTCACGTGCAAAAATTTCAACCTGTACACCCATATTTACCATGCGCAACAACATCATACGGTAAATCGTGCTTCGCACACCTATAACCATTGTGCATAACTTCTCTATTGCGCCAATAACTACACACTACTTTTGTGTCGCGCGCCAATATTCACCGAGCACAGTTTTGGTTCTTGCACTATTACCTGTTGCGTGCAGTTTTTGTTTCGTGCGCTGATATTTCATGCGAATTTTAATCTACATGCTGCACCATGCAAGAGTTTAGTACGTCTCCACCACGTACCAAAACTCTGCGCGCACCACTAACTAAATTGTCACACGACAACATATACCCACATTGCGCATGCACCAACAAAACTCCTCTACTCTCTGCCAACACTGCGCACACCACGTGCATCATTATTATGTGTGTGCACACCGCACAGTGATAAATTTATCGTGCGGTCCTGTACACCAACATTTTTTCCGTGCGACGCCGAAATTTAGCGCGCACACCCGCACACTAACATTTTTCTGTGCGGCACCGAAATTTAGCGCGCACACCTGCACACTAACATTTTTCTGTGTGGCACCAAAATTTAGCGCGCACACCAGCATGCCAATATCTTTCCGTGTAGTGCCGAATTTTACCTATCACAATATTTTCACTATGCATCATACATTTTTAGTGCGCCCACCTATGCACATTCATTTTTATGCGCATCAATTCCTCGTGAATTCTGTTGCAGAAATTGGGGCTTTTCGCTTAACTTTTTCCCCCATTTACCATCGACATTCTGCAACCATGAAATTTTTTCAATTTCACCTTGATAACACCAGTTCAACCTATGCAACAACAAATCGTTGTAAGTTGATAATTCTGGAACGGATTTATCCAAAGTCAATTCGTGAATTGAGAATTTTAACCACTAAACTCGCTCTATTTATCATGGCTTCACTGTAACTTCAAATTCGACCCATTCTAGATCTGAATTTTCTAGAACAGATATTGAATCGGGAATATCTCATCACTTGGCCGAATTTCTCCATTTTCTCATGAATTTAACAACAGAAATTGGGTCTTTTCCCCAATTTCGCCCAGTTGTTGTTACTTTTTACCATCGATGCTCTGCAAACTAAAATTTAGCCACTTCGAAATAAATCCTCTGTGACATTTCGCTTCAACTCAACTTTCTTAGCCCATCCAGGCTGAGTGTTGAAAACTGAAGATCTGGATACCATATTGTAATGTCCCCATCCATCCATGTTGGTCCACGCTATGCCAGAGAACTCTTTGGTTCTCTCTGCGGAACATACTGTAACATACCTAGTATCCAACTGAGCTATGCCACATAATTTTTTCGAACTGCATGCAATTAAAAATATATACACACAGAACTCTTGTGGAAGCATTATATATAAAACATAAACATACAAATACATCTGTAAATACACGGATTCACACTGAAATAAAAGTAAACATATACATGTAACATATACAGTAAATACCCATACAAATAAACACAGTTATAACCTCACATATGATAACCCATAAAAATAAGCACGTAAATAACAATGCAGCATGTAAATTTATCACACAATTGGAAATTATCTTGGTAAGACTGTCACCAACTATGTGCAGAACTTCCACGAACCTCCCAGCCTTAGACCACACTGTTCATCACTCTCAATAGTGAGTCACCCCCGATATGGGACTAAACTCCACCCGGGTAAAGGGATTCCTAACCAGGCTAAAGGTTCATAGACAACAGGAAAGGTTTCCTCTCAGGTTCCAACTCAAAGTAACAACCTACAGTCCCTCATTCCCCACATGCCTGTCCCACCCAGGAAGTGTGCCCCTTCTCTTCTCAATAGTCCTTCGGCTGCCCCACTTCCTTTCCGCGCTTCAGAAACAGGTTGGACAGGAAGTCTCAGAGAACTATAGCTATAGCTTAGCACCTTCAGGAAATCAATTCCCAAAAATTCTTTCACCCAGAGAATTTCTCACGGGCCTGACAACCCGTCTCTTTAATATCCCATAGGCCTGACAACCTGCTTCTTCAGTCCAGCTCCCAAGCTAACCAGATACACCAACACAAAATGGCTATGAATACAAGTTTAGGTACATTCATGAAGATACGAAAGATAGCTCAATGGGTGTGTGCATACTCATGGATGAATGAATGATCCAAGGAATGATGGGAAGAATTATGGAAAAGATAGGAAAATGAGCTAAGTCCCAACAATATGTATGCATGTCCCCAACTTGACACTTTTCATGTTGGGAGCTACTTTGGCCCCATTTGTCCCCAACTAGGGATGATTTTAAGGATGTAAATTTATTTTAAAATGTAGAAACCTTGACGAATCTTAGTAATCCTTCATATGCCAACTATAAAATGTTTGGCGATATTTTTGTAAAAATATTCAAATTTCTAAGGATTTTGTATATTTTGTATAAAATTTTGGCGATTTTTAAGGTAAAATAATTTTATCCTATAGAATTTGGGCGAATCATTTTTAAAATAGCGAATCTTTTTTTGGGAAAAACCATGGAAAATTAGCCCACAAGAGAAATTTAGCCCCTAAAATCATCCATGTCCCCAACTTTAGAACTTAGGATAAAATAATTATCCATACTTTATGATTTAAGAAATATTAATATAATATTCTTTTTTGGCTTAAGATCCCTAGCTTACCCCTTTTCCTTAACTTTTAGGCCCCTCCCTTTCCCTAACCGGTGGAGTTTATTCCCCCATCTCTTTTATCGTGGTCGGTCTGCGCACAATGATGTATTTTATATTAATTATGAGACATATACAAAAATAGGCGCACTGGCCTTTAACATCTAGGCTCTCCGGCCTAATCAAAACATAAGCAACTTATCTTATAATAATTGTCTCACCAGCCTATAAAACGTAGCATATACACAAAATTCTACCTGGCCTCAAAATCGCACACACTTATGTTGTTGCACGTGGTATCCTGGAATGTGAAAACTTCCTCTTTTGACTGTGCAGTACATGCATGCACTATGCCATGAAATGTGCATACAAAATGATATCAAACATCTCACCAGCTTAAGTACATTTTCATTTACATTACAATTGGGTTTGACCTAGGGATATTACACCTATCAAATAATAGCAGGAGAGTGAATGAAACTTCTACTTGTGAGGGAACACAATATTATATGGAGAAGATGAAATTGGGGACTAGAGGCACCTTTAGGTCATTCTCTCATGGCCTCATCCACCACACATTAAGTAAGTTTGACCATGATATGTCTTTCAGTTAATCTCAATACATAAGACTTTTTTTCATACGATCAATCTTTTATGGGCAATCTATAAAATTTCTTTTAACCCAATACCATCCCATCTTGTAAAAAGGTTTTCAAAGATGCTTCCCCATTCACCCATGTGAAAGAAATCTATAAATTTTATCTTAAGGGTAAATATTGGGACAAGATCCTTTGATGTAAAATGGGTGTAAGAGGCTAACCCGTTGGGATATTGAACAGGTATGTTGGCAGCAGGTAGCGGCCTGTGGTATAAATAGGAAAACCCATCAGGGTATTAAATAGGCTCATTGGAAATGGGGCATTCTACATGGGAAGGATATTTCTTAGATGTCAAAATTACCCCTTCGGAGTACTGAACATGCTTGTTGGCAATGGGTTTTGATTTTGATGTCTTTCATTATTCCTAATCTATATTTGTCTATATTAACAATATACTTGTGTAAATCCTTAAGAAGAAGCATGCATGGTTGAACAAAAGGATAATGAACCTCATATAATTTCCATTTGAGAATGTTCGTAAGATGTTCTTAAGACTCTGTCATTCATACCTAGGATTTCATTGTCCTAGATATGGGACCCATAAGTGTAGTATTCTAATAAACTCAAATATGAACTTTATCAATATCACTTGAATGACATAAATTCTCTAAGAAATTAAATAGGGATGATTGGTTTCCTATCAGTTTCTCATTTATTAAAGACCACTTATATCCTCATGTTTTTTTATTCAAGGATGAGAGAGAAAATCCCCCATCATAATTAACATGGTTTCTTGAGCATACAATTGTTAATGATTGATGAAATCGTATGTAATAATTAATTTAGGAATTTACGTGATGCTTGTAAAGTTTTAAAATTAATTTCATTTCCAAATTTGTAATCATGAATGAAGTTTAAGGTTTGGTTGTTTCTTTAAGCATGACATCAATGTATATTTCTTATCTCATAATAACAATATTGGTGTAGTTATTTTAGATTTTTTTGTTCTGGTACTGTTGGTACAGAAACCAGTAGGTTCCTGTACCAACAGTACAAAAATTTAAACATTTTTCGAGGGTACTTTTTGTAGGATATTTTCAGCATCTCTTAGCTCTAGCATACTTCATTTCCCTCCTTCGGTCAACATGCACTGGTTCCACATAGTCCTCTTTTATCTTGCAACAATTTTTTGTGCTAATAAGAGTTTGCATGAGGACATGTAAACCAACAGGTGTGGGTGAGAGAGAGACACATAAGGAATCTTAACAGATCAACGTTCATCAACGCTCTCCTAGATCTCTCGCAGCTCTCAGTATTGCTCGTATTAATATTCAATTTCAGCCAACATGTACTCACATTCAACTTTCACTTCATCAACCTGCAGTGCACATTAAAGTGAAGGTAACTTGAGGTAAAACTAGTACAAATCTTTTTTATTTACTAAGAATTTGGAAAACATGATGCATAACAACTATTACCTACTCCACTATACGTTATTACCACTTAGAAAGTACCATCACAACCGCTCAGTAAATCCTCTACTTTCATTCAACCAGTCATAATATACAATATACTCTAATGATAAGACCAAGTAATGAAAAGGAAATATGTTGTATACAAATACAAAACAACGTCTATAGTGTCTTCTCTTCGTACATCATAAAGCATTCTTAAGTCATATCAAAGAGGATGAATTCATTGTTGCCTATCCAAACAAAGAACCAAAAAGTAAATATTGGTCTTAAAATTGATGTAAGATACAGAGTATAAAGAAGTCCAAGTTCATACGACCACCATCACCATCATTTTATAAACCATTCTCCATATGCACACCATTCACCATCACTTTGATACCCCATCCATGGTTTGTCCTCCATTTTTATGATCATTTTGTTTCTTTGTTTGAAATTCAATCCGTGATAGTTTCCAAAGTGTCATTCCACAAGAACCAATTGTTATCGAACAAATCGGTAGGTGCGGACACTGATTGATCTCCCTAGATCCACCTAGATCTAGAACAAAACACACCAGAACATGATGCTTTCCTTAAGTTTTAGATATTGAATTTACTAACTAGAGAGGGATGGATGACATACCATTTAAACGTCGCTTGCTCTCGCCATCACCATCCTAGCTCCATTCCAATGCTCATACAATGATGAACCTGCAAAAGAACGCAACCAACCAAAGTGATAACAATAGCATAAACTCAATATAAACCTATGTATGTGATCAAGGAATCATACAATAAAACACAACAATCTTTATAGGAAAGAATCATATTACTGTATCATATTAAATGTGAAAGATAGATTACAACCATGGCCTTGATGTTGTAAGGTCCCTTCCAACTGTCCTTCGTTCCCCACACACTTCTTGCTCCAAGGATTCTGAGACCATGGATCTGATAGCTACTCACAATCTATCTTGACAAAGCAAATCTCAAATCCACTCTACCCAAGCTAACAATCCCAAGCAAAAAACAACTTAGCCAAGCCAAAAAGCTCCCAAGCTCCAAAAGCTAACTTTCTCCATGAGAGCTCCTCTCCTTTTATAAGTTGAAGAGGATAAGGTGAGGAGGTTAGGATGATCCCACTAAATCATTAAAGCGAGTAAGATCCAAACCATTCGGATGCCACCTCACCATGGAAGTTTCTCCTTCTAGAGATTCAAGAAAACACTCATTTTCCCACTTGTAGGCATTCTCACCACGCCTATAGAAACCTACGAACATCTCGCAACCCGGCTATGGTGCAACCTACGAGAATAAAGCATTCTCTCACCCTAACTATATAGCAACCTGCGAACTTCCCTTTTTATAGGGTTTTTACAAAGGAAAATGCAATTCTCGCACCCTGCCTATATAGCAACCTGCGAACTTCCTTTTTTATAGGGTTTTTACAAAGGAAAATGCAACTTCTTTTCTCAAGAAAAGTTCTTCTCTCTTCTTTCTTTAGGAATTCAGACCACTAACCCCTCTAAAGGCAACATATAGGTTTACATCATTAACAGTCATAGGGATGATGAAAATAATGTGTAACACCAACACCTACACAAAATAAACATTGTCACATAAATCTATAAGTAAAATATCATATGTTCTTCACCTTATTTGCATGAGGACATGCAAATACTTGGGTTTGGGGGTGTGTTGGGATCCAATTTTGTCATATTTTCTGCCATACAAATACACTCATAATTACACCTTATCCCCACATTTCATCAATAATATATCGTTAATTAAACCGTAAACCTCCATTATCTCTTGGTATTCATCATATGTGGTTAATACATAATTTTCCATATTTTTAGTGATTAAAAGGATGATTATACAATAGTTTTGTTGATGATGGTTTAATCCTATGTTTCTATGTTCAAACAATACGTTCCTACACTGAAATTCATTCGGTACATGCACTGGAGGTCATATGGTACTCACACTCTGAGTCATCCGGTACCAAAATATTCTACAGTCAACTTGTACTTGCACAGTCATCTGGTACTCACACACCAAGTCATTCGGTACCAGAAGGTTCTACAGTCAACCAGTACCTACACATTCATATGGTACCTACACTCCATGTCATATGGTACTCATATCATCCGGTACCAATTCTTCTCTCATCCAGTACCAATGATGTGCTCGTCCAGTACCAGCATCAACAATCATTCGATACCAGATATAGTTCGAAATTTTGGAAAGCTTCTAGATTAAAATCAGGGACATCGTTTTTTTTCCAGAGTGACGTCTACATGCGAACATGGGAGGCATAATTCACCCAGCTCACGTGTGTATACCTCCATCTCAAGTGGAATGATTCTGCAAAAATTAGCAAAAATATCAAACTTCCAACTTGTGCCTTGATTTTCGTGCATATGGCATAAGATCTAGAAATTCTAAGATATGGATTTTTTCTAAAATATGGAAAATTTAGTAATTTGCAAGCCGTTTTTCAAAATTTGAATTGGTTTGGAAGATATGGGTGGATACCTAACTCGAATCTTCCCAAATTACAATAAAACCCATATTTTTGGGGTTTCTGCCTAAAAATGTAAAATTTGAAATGTGAGCATTGAGATTCGGTCCCATCCACTCAATGATTTTTCATGTATAAATAAGCCTCATAGGGATATGAGAAAATCCAATTATCATTATGGGTCATTCATTAATAGTTAAGGTCAGAATGCTATTGTGAGGGTGATCTTCCCTTTTGTAATTTTTGAATTTGATGAAATGAACGAGTTATTGTTCCTGTGCATGGTTCCAAGCATTACAGTGATATGATTTCTTTCAAGCAACACTCACGACCTAGGAAGCGCCCCTCGGAGTGAGTAATTTCTTCCATATTTCATTTACTTAATAGTTAGTTTTTATTTCATTTACATTTTAATTTTTTTGTTCATGTGTAATTTGATTTTTTATATAGGTCATGTTTGATTGTAATTTCAATTTCATTTTATGAATTCATGTTTAACAAACACTAATATTTCAGTGTGTGTGTTATTGTTTCAACTATAACCATTTATTGCATTGTTAAATTTTGATTGATCTTCATTGATTTGATTCAAAACAAAGAATATCAAACACATTCAATTCCTAGTCATTAATTAAAGATCTCTAGTAGGAAGTGATTCCATGAAACATAGTATGAGATTTTCATAGTTAGTTAATGCAAAGATAAACCATAAGTTTCTCATGCGATGATTTGATTATTCTCATTACACTTCAGTACATTGAGATCACATGCTTTATTTCATTACTTTGATTATTTAAGTAAGTTGTTAGAACTCTGATTTCATAAAAAAAACATAGATCTCTCAATAAATTTCTATCTCAAGCATTCTTAAATACAAAATCAAGAAATAACCCTGATAAATCTGAATCGAATTGGAATGATTATAGATTAGCCTACAACATGAATTCCATAACCAGGTCTAATTTTTAATTTGCAAACTGGTTATGCATTAAATAAGAGGCAAAATAATCGGGTTTGAGAAATGAGAAACATTCAAGCATACTTATAAACATAGAAGTATTTATTGCCATTGAATGAATTGATTATCATTTATATACACTGGAAAAAATGAAAATTCTAAGAAGGAAACTTGATGGAATAGAGTTGACAATTAGTTTGACTAAGTTTTTAGAGTGATTGGGTATTATGACAAGTCATTATTTCAAGGGTGTGGTTGAAGATTTAGTACATTGTTTTACATATTATTTGATTGTGTACTCAGTTTGTATGAGTGGTTTGTCTTACGAGTTTAATTAGTAGCTTTCAGATTTCAAGTTGAGTTGATAAAGCTTAGTAATTTATTTTATTTTGGTTTGAAAGTCAAGTTGAGGGTACTCTGTTTACAATATATTTGGTTTCATTATAGATTTTAGGTACCAGTTTGCATTATAATTTCTTTTATAAATTTTATAAATTTAGTTGATTAAGTGAATCTTAGGTGTTGATTGAGTTTGATGATTTTGAGTTTCCTGCACATACTTTTTATTTCTCGTGCCTTTGGATTTCCTATACTTTAATTTTCTCATATCTAAGGATTTTATATAGTTTTTATAAAAAAATTGCGATTTTTAAGGTAAAATAATTTTATCTTATAGAATTTGGGCGAATCATTTTTAAAATAGCGAATCTTGTTTTTGGAAAAAACATGGAAAATTAGCCCATGAGAGAAATTTATCCCCTAAAATCATCCATGGTGTGCTTCTTTTCCTACCAGTTTTTCTTCTCCAAAAATAGGTCTTTCCTTCCAAAAATAGGTCTTTCCACAAAATAGGCTTAGGCCCAACATCTCCCTTGAAGTTTATGATGTTCTTTTGGGCCAACCTTATTCATGGAAATGTCATGTTGTATATGATTCTAAGCCTCGTAGTGTTATTATTACTTTGGATAGGAAATTATATAGGATACCCGAGGTAGTCCCATTTACCACCATTTCCTTGATCTCTTCCAAGCAATGTAGGAAGGTCATCTCTTATACTGGGAAGTTTGTCTTCTTTGTGATTCATGCACAAAGTGAGTGAAAGGTTTCATTCACATCCATGGCCTCCCTAAAAAGTCTCTCCACATAGCAGAAGAAAGTGTATAAGGTTGTGGAAGAATAAAAAGACATCTTCTCTTCACCCACTGGGGTACCTTTTCATTTTCAGGTCAAGCACTCAATCGATCTGATCGTCAATGCATCGCTACCCAATGGGCCAGTCTATCACTTCTCTCTGTCAGAAAATGAGGAAATAAAGCACCGGATCCAAGATATGTTAAAAAATGGGCACAGCCTCACAATATCATCACCTTGTTTAAGCCCAATCATGTTGGTGCATAAGAAATACAGAACCTAGAAACTTTTCATTAATTATCGGATCCTAAATAAAATCATAGTCAGGAACCGATGCCCAATTCCATGAATTGACGATCTCTTTGATTATCTCAAGGGGGGGAAATACTTCTGTAAAATTGATTTGAAGTCCGACTACCATCAGGTCCCACTAGAGAAGACTGATGTATGGAAGATTTACTTCAAGGCCAAAGAAGGTCTTTTTGAATGGTTGTTCATTCCCTTTGGCTTGAAAAACGCCCCAACAACTTTCATGAGGATGATGGACGATGTCTTTTGGAATTTTACTAAATTTGTTTTGGTGGTGTATTTGGATGACATCCTCATATTCAACAAGAATTAGGTGGAACACTTACAACATATCCAATAGGTTTTGCATACTCTATGGCAACACAAGCTATATGCAAATTTGAAAAATTTCTCCTTCAACATGCACAGGGTCTAGTGTCTATGCATATTGTTGATGAGCATGGGGTGCATCTCAATCCAGCCAAGATATAGGCCATCCATGACTGACCAGCCCCAATAACACTCACTAAGATTCAGAGCTTCATAGGCCTTGCCAATTTCTATTGCAAGTTCATGTTGTGATTCTCCCACATTGCTTGGGCCCTTAGCTAAGTGAATAGAGGTGGTGGAAAGGAAAAAATTATGTGGGGTCAGTCGCAACAAAAAGCGTTCAACGATTTGAAGCAGTGCTTGTGCTCAACCCATGTGCTCTCATTACTTGACCTGCAACAACCATTTGAGATTGAGCTAGATTCTTTAGACTATGTTGTGGACACAATTCTCACTCAACATGGACATATTGTGGCCTATCATAGTGATACGCTATCAAATACTATTTGTAAGTACCCCAATTATGACAAAGAAATGTACACCATTGTTCAATATTGCAGAGAAATTACATTCTCTTGAAGGAGATAGTCATCCACACTGATCATAATCCTATGCAGTTCATGCAGACACAAGGAAAATTGTAGAATGACGCCATCAAAAGTGGTCCACATACTTGTAGCAGTTCCATCTTAACATCAAGTATAAGATAGGGAGAAACAACTGCATCATTGAATGCCTTAGGTGACCTCTAGTTTCCACACTAATCATGTTGTTATACTCCTGCGGACATGAGACCTATGGATGGCCCCAACTTTATAAGAGAGATCCTAACTTCACCACTACATACCATATATTGTGCAAAAACACAGTTGTCACTAATTTTCATCTACAGGATGGGTTGTTGTTCCATATGGTCCATCTCTGTGTTCCATCAAGTGAGCAAGCAAAGCTTATTTGGGAAGCTCACTACATTTAGATGGTAGGACACTTCGGCGTTGAAAAGACAGTAGCAATGTTGCAACAACATTTCTGTTGGTCGAAAATCTGATAGGATGTCAACAGGTATATTTGGTCCTCCATGGCATGTGTCATTACTAAACCAACCATTAAAAAACAAGGGATGTACACCCCTCTGCCTACTCCTTAAAGGCCCTAGGAATCCATCTTGATGGACTACATGTCAGTCCTTCCTTCAACCAAGTAGGGAATGAATTTTTTTTCATGGTTGTTGATTGATTTTCCAAGACGGAGATTTTGATCACCTGTAGGAAGAGCATCACAACAGAGGCCACTGCTAAGATCTTCTTCGAACGAGTGTGGGTACATTTTTGGATACCTCAAACCATCATATCATATCGGTACAACTGGTTCCTCAACACACTCTAGTTGAGCCTCTCGTCACGGTTGGACACCAAGCTCACCAAATCCACAACCTTCCACCCCCAAATGGATGGCCAAACCAAGGTCATCAACAAGATGATCATGCATATATTGCACATGTACAATTCCAAGCATCTGCATACATGGGATGAGAGTATTCCCTATGTTCAACACAATTAATAGATCCATACATAGATCCATAAACTTCGACTGCACTTGTAGAAAGAACATCGTACAGGACCCCATTAGAAGCTTCATCAACTCTAATATGGATATTACACCATCACTAAGGCTATGGTTGAAAATTCTTTTGATATCAACATTCCACCCTTCCTTGGCTTGCACCCCATGTTTAATGTGGACCTCCTTTTTCCATGCTTTCCACCCTTAGTGGACACCTAAGACATAGTAGAATAGTTGACACCGACATATCTCAACCCTAATTCCATGGAACATGCATCCATTGATCAAATCATGGACACACAGGTCAAGGGAACTCTCCAAAACAAACTTCAAATTTATCAGGTTGTCAAAGTGGGTCAAATACTACACCAAGGCAAGTGGAAAGGTTTATCACGTGTTGTAATCTTCCTTTATATGATAATATGAGATAAAGGAGTCCATATTCCTTTATCTCATATTATTTAATTTTATGTTGTACATTTTCTTGTTGTAAGATTTCTTTTACCTGTAGGTAATGCTGGTCTATAACAACATCATCCAAAATTCTTCACTTTAAATATGACCGATGCATACTAATGGTTGTAGTATGCATGAGATGTAATTTTTTGTTGAGTGCATCAACAACTTATTTTTTTTCCCCTTAATATGTTTTATGTCAAAGTCATACTCGCTTAAATATTCCATCCATCTTGTTTGTCTGGCATTCAAAGTTAGCTATTCAAAAAGATATTTCAGACCACTATGGTCTTTCCTTAATTCAAATTTACTTCCCATGAGATAATGTCTCCACATTTTCAATGCATGAATTATGGAAGCAAACTCAATAAGTTGCCAAAACATTGTTTTGATCCAGTTAGACAAGGTGGATGGAAATCGAGATCCTCCTATATCACATAGGATCCAAGCTTTAGGGAACTATTTTTGTGGTTTTACTTTAAGATATTTCACATTCTCCCCGAATTTGAATTCTTTATTTGTTATGTTTCTATATGCATAACTTTTTTTTCTATCTTGGGACATCTTCAAGTTTTTTTTTATCTTTTTGACTTCTTTCTCCATGTCTTTCAACATTTCAAGTTTGGTTCTATTTATTGGGTTGTCTCAACTTACAAGTGTATTACACTTTCTTCCATATAGTGCCTCAAAAGGACTCATTTTTAAATATGCTTGGTAACCATTATTATAGGAAAACTCTACCAAATGTAGGTAATCCTCCAATTTATTTGGTTTATTCATGACATACGTGTGAAGCATGTATTTCGATATTTGATTTCTCCTTTCTATATACATGTCTATATGTGGATGATAGGAAATATTGGAATTTAATTATGTACCCAATCCTTCAAACAATATTTTCCAAAATCTTGATGTAAACTTTGAGTCTTTGTCAAATATGATTGTGGTAGGTATTCCATGCGATCTAAATATTTCATTCATAAAAATTTCTGCAACATTGACTTCTTTGAATGTGGAATTTATAGGGATAAAATGAGTATCGATGCTCAATTTGTCAACTAAAACCATGAGGTATCATGTTTTCTTACTGTCTTCAAAAATTCTATGGTAAATTCCATGGTGATTACTTCCCATTTCCATTTAGGAATGGATAAAGGTTGCAACAAACCTACTAGATGTTTATGTTCTTCTTTAAGCTATTGACATTCTAAGCATCTTGCAATATAATAAGCATTTTTCTTTTTCATTCCAGGACAAAAGTGTTGTTTCCTTATTGCAGTGATCAATTTATGATAACCTATAAGTCCTTGGTAAGGTTTCTTGTGCATCTCATCCAAGATAATATTCTTTAACTCCACTGAATCGAGAATGTACAATCTATCCTTATATATCATCAATCCTTCTTCAGTTATTTGATATCCATAACATTTTTTTTCTAGCGGCTCTTGATGTAAACCTTTCGTTATTTGTAGGAAATACTCATCCTTATACAAATCTTCTTTTGTCGTAGATTTCATATCCAATTCACAAGTACAAATAGTTTCTAAGTGTATAACTTGCATACTTCTGCTGAGTGCATCTGCTACCTTGTTCTCTTTTCCATTTATGTGTTTGATTTCAAAATCATACTCACTAATAAATACTAACCATATAGTTTGTCTATCATTCAAGTGAGGTTGATTGAATAGATGTCTTAATCCACTATCGTCCATCATAAAAAACAAATGTATACCCATCAAGTAGTTTCGCCATGTATTTAAAGCATGTATTATGGTTGCAAGTTCCAGGTCATGGATAACATAATTCCTTTCATGCTCCTTCAATTTCCTAGATTCATAACTTATCACATGATTATATTGCATAAGAAATCCACCCTGTCCTTCCTTGCATGCATCTGTACACACCATGAAGTATTTATTTGGGTCAACAATATTTAGAACTAGTGCATTGGTTAGAAGATGCTTCAACCTTTGAAATATTTCTTCACATTTAGTATACCATACAAAGTTTACTCCTTTCTTCTGCAAAAAGGTTATGGGATGGCCAATTTTTGAAAATAACTATATGAATATTTTGTAGTATCCTATGAGTCCCATAAAGGACCTTACATTTGTCACATTATTTAGAGTGGGGCAGTTCATAATGGCCTTGATATTTTCTAGGTCAATTGAAATTCCTTGATATGATATAATGTGTCCCAAATATTGTATCCATATTTGATAGAAATCATATTTACTGAGTTTGGCATACACTTGATGTTTTGTTAGTGTTCGCAAAACTAATTTGAGATGTTCCTCATGTTATTATTTAGATTTATAGTAGATAACAATTTCATCGATAAATACCAATATGAATTTATCCAGATATTTACTGAAAATGCTATGCATAAGACACATGAAGGTGGTTAGTGCATTGGTAATTCCAAATGATACCACAATGAACTCATAATTTCCATACGTTATTTTGAAGGTCGTCTTATGAATATCCTCATATTTGAACTTGACTTGATGATATCTTTATCTCAATTAAATCTTCAAAAATACTTTTTCTCCTCTTACCTGATTAGATAGATCGTCAATTCAGGGTAATGGGTACTTTTTTTTCACTGCCACTTTGTTCAACTATCTATAATCAATGTGTTGTTCCTGAGATTAAACTTAAGGCTCAAAGAGTAATGTCAGGCATCAGGAATGTTTAAAGAAAATGTTTTAACAAAGTGATTTTTCTATGTTTGGTTATGTAAGAAATGATCCCTAAATGAAATTAATAAGAGGACAGTACAAAGGTCGTAGTTTGTTGTCTGAGTCACACTTATAATATCAAATGGTGTGGGAGAAACTTACAAAACCATTAAAAAAATCTAGGCATCAATGGCAGATGAGTCTCACCTTGTTTGCAGTGGAAGGAAGTAAAGAGTGCACCCTTGAATAGGATATGAGATGCAATAATTCAAATATCTTGAAGGTCTTGTTTTAATTATAGTAAACACAGAGGAAAAATTGTTTACTTAATGAATTGTTGATATAATGTGATTACAGAATTTGTGATACTAAATTGCAATCAATCAATTCTCAAGGAATTACATAAACGAATTCAAATATATGGAAATACAGAGGAAACACAACTCAAACTGAACAAAAATTAGAATATTTGTCTGCACTTGTATTAATACTAAAAAAGGAGAGTTTTCTATATTACATCCAGCAAGAAGCAGCCTTGAATGAATCTTGAATCTATGTATTTATACAAAAACTGTCACAACTCAAAACGGTTGGACTTATTTAAATGAAAATAACATATATTTGAAAAAGATAACAGTATGTAAAAATCTAATGAGTTATGATGGCGTTCTCCTCTGTCTCTTCATCTGCTGGAAAAAATGCCTCTTTTATTTAATATTTTAGGTTGGACACAACTGTCGTCTATCTTACTTAATAATTTGGCATACTATCTTGGTCGTTTTTATATATTCCCATATGTCCCTCAAGATATGTTCGACAATGTAATGAGGCACAGTCGGGATCAGTGAGAGATGATAATTAGATGAGTAGCGTTGCATGGCTCGTCAAGGAATGCATAACGAGCATAAGAAAAGTAACCGTTCGTGGGAAGGATGATGATGGAATAGGTTTATGATGATGAATTATGGATAGGTGAATATTTAGAATGTGAATGAATGCAATAAGTGGTTGTAGGAAGGTGAAAGATAGGGAGGGTAAAAATAAAGGGCATTGTGCATGTTTCTTTATTTTCTTCCAGATACTCTTGCTTTCCCATGTTTGATACATTGGTTGCATCTGTTCAATAATTCCACTACAAAATTTGAAGGCTCAATCGATTCATTTAACTCAAAAGTAAATAATCTCCTCTTTACCTGAGGTAGTTTTTCCCAGATTCTTTTTATTTCCTAAGTTGTCGCTTGAAGCTCTGAGATTGGACTTACTAACCACTTATTGATATTAAGAAGATCAATTTGAGTCATTTCCTGAATGGTCGTCATATTTTATTCTTTGCTCTTCGTGGAATTATGTTGATTTATTTTAATATTGATTTTCCCCAGGGCCTCCATGATATTATTTCCATCAAAATCAATTAATCTCTTGTCTAATGAAGAAAATGCTTCTTGGAAAGCATCTTTTACTTCCTTGGAAAATATTTTTCTCTCGTCCAAATTTCTTTCTGTTACAAGGGAAAATTTCTCTATGGCCAAGGGTAAACCACAACAGACAGGTATGACTACAGAAATCAACTCAATTCCAACATGTGTTATATAAACTAATGTGCAACACGAGGAAGAATCCTACCTCGATCCAATCATTTGATGGTGTTCCACCATTGAGCACTTTGACCCAAATCTTTACACCTGCAAGAAGTTCTCAACAAACAAGCGATGCAAGTATATAGTGACAATATATAAAATGAGTTAGCACATCAAATAGCACAATCCATTAATAAGCATTACAAACATGCCCATGGATAATAATCATATATTTGCAAGATATCGATAGGACATGAAAGGAGTATTTCTATTAATAATTGATCAATAGAAGTATCAACATTACATACTTCCGTTTCGGCACAGTTAGAAACCAAGAAACCAAGTTCCTTCCAACTCGGTCTCCACCACTTCAATCCTCCACCAAAGGCAAGCTCATAGCAAAGAGCTAATGAAGGGTCGAGTCAGAAATTTTCCAGTCTATGGAAGGCCAAAGATCAGAGATCATTTGTCGTGATATGGAAACCTGACCTCATTTTGTATTTTCTGGCACAAATCCCAATATACGCGAGTTGTAGTGGAGCAGCAAGTGTATACTCATCTTGCAAAGCAATTAGGAAGTGTATATGTGGAAAAATATATAATTTTGGCTCTAGATTTATCAAAAAGGGGGTTGATAAGTCTACATTGGGAAATGGAAAAAGACCCTCTGTGCAAGATAGAAATGGTGAGGAAAATCTTGCTATAACAGATGCCCCCTAATGTGTGAGATCAAAGGAGTATCTGTGATGGCCAAAATACATTATAAATAACCCAGAAGTGGAGTTGTAGAGAACCAAATGGATGAACTCAATTTCTCATTACATTATGTACTGACTTTGCATACATGGCTGCCAAAAATACAACGCAGAGCCATGTGGAAAATATACCAACAAGTGTTCATGGCCATGAGTAGGCAAATATAAATGCGGTTACATGCCAATAGTTGTCATAGTCACGAACAAGGCCCAGTGAATCCAGTCTCAAAATAAATCTGAAGATATCTGTATACCATGGAGTACAATCTAATCTCCCATGATCGCTAAAGTCAAATAGGTACTAGTCTGATGAAATGGAAGCAACAACTCAGGAAATTTGTGTCTATATAGTGATGTCTTCAAGTCTTCAATACAATCCACCAATAGTGCAAGTCTACATCATGTGAATAAATGAGTTGAGGTCGAACACGATGAGACATCGTTTGATTACCGGTCATTGAGGTATACCGTTAACAAACGCGAGAAAACCTACCAATGATCAAAGTAGCTATCAATGCACTAAGTACATCTCTACAAATGTGAATACAGGAGTTGTTGTCAAACATTTGAGAGATACATTGATCAGGAGACATTGATGTATTCCCATCTTTCAATGGTGAGAGAGCCTGCCACTAATGAATGCAAACCTCAAGGTACTCTTAAAACTCTAAGTCTCGTATCCAGAATACATGAGCTAAATTCGATGGAAAGAGACCCGTTGAAAGGAGAGCATTAAGGCATCTCTCATCAGTCAGCACAAGGAACAAAGTAGGATCTTCATGAATTGGTGGAGATCGGACGAATAACATGTTCATGAACCAACAACCCTATGCATCCTTCGTGTGTGCCAAATGCAATTGGTACACGAAAAAGACTCTCTGAATAACATTCAGTGATGAAAACTACTGAAAAAAGTGAGGAAACCACCAATAAGGCTAATGGAATCCAAGACACTGCACGAATCCCAAAGTGTGAATAGATGTCTTGCTGTCAAAGACAATGGAAACCACCCAATCAACAACCCATGATGAAATGTCAATTGTTGGGTTCAAGGTGACCTACCAATGATGAAAGTAGGGCCAGGGTGCATCATAAGACCAAAGTATCATGATATTTTAAGACAAACTGAGGGTATGGCCGACATGTGAAGTCAAGATTTCTGAGGAGTGGCTGAAACAGGTTGTTAGACTTCCTTTGAACAAGAGAATGAGACATATGGTGGAATTTGGCAACATAGACTTAATGATTTGACAATTAGATGTAGGAGGCATCCATAATGTTCTCTATAGTGGCTGGAAGATTAACCAGTCGGTAGAGAAACTTTTGTAACGAGATCATCTTCCTAAGGCCATGCTAAACCCAAAATTATGATGATGCAAGGACTCAATAACTTTGTGCTCTGTTCAAAGGCGACATGACTGCTTCCAATTACAATATAGTACTCCCTTCCCACCCGTATCTTTTTGTTTTTTCATAACAAGTGAATGCTATGATACAGAGGAGGGAACGAGTGTCACAAGTAATAAAAACTAGTTCCAACAGTGGAATGTACCTATGCTCAATGCATGCGAGAGATGGACACTTGGGTGATGTTCCCTCCAGGGTATAGGGTGTCAAATTGCGAAGGATATAAACAAGGATCTGCTTGATTGAGGATGCAAACTTCTTGGGCCATGGTTTATAACGTAAATCGAGAACTGGCTAAAGGCTCAATACTGCAAGCAAGGGCATGAGATGCAATAACAATTTAACGCCAAAAAATGTCCTTTTTTATATCTTTTACTCTACTTGGTGTGAAAAAGGGGTAAACTTGTGCCAAATAGACGTCTTTTCAAATCCAATTTACGTGTGTGAAGAAGACAAGTTCACTCAATGATATTTTCCATTTTTTATAGTGAGTCAGAAAAGATATGAACTAAGACTCATGATCTTTGAAATCCAATTTTAACAAGTGTGAAAGGGACAAATCACTCGGTGATCTTTTCAATTTTTAATAACAAGTCGGGAAAGAGCTTAACTAAGACTCGTTAGGAATATTCTAGGCAGAAATCCACAGGGGAGGCCAAGGCTCCCATGCGGACCTTCTGTGGAATATCGGTATCTTACAAAGAACTGACATAAGCTTGGGAAGACCCAAAGGTCTCCAAGTCAAGGAGGGAGAATTCCTAACGGAAGTTATTGTCTCCGTGATATATAGGATAATGTATCTTCCTCGAAAATACATATGCGAAGGCATTGGATATCCCACAAGACCATCCCAATCAAAGGGAACCTCATCAATACTTTGAGGGACAGAACTCGGGAAGAGTAAAACTCTCTCTTGTTCAAAATGTGAAGTAATAGAACATCTAAGGACATGGCATAGAAGGTATATAACTAGAACCAAAAGAGCGGGATTGACCAAAAATTGCATTGGCACGACCGCTTCCTTAGACTTATCACTCTCCAAGAGAAGAGTGGGGTCGATCAAATATTGCATCGATACGACCACTTCCTCAACTGTTGGTTGAATAGGATGCAAGACAACAAGGTCAAGAGGTGTATCACCCCAAAAAACAATAGTGTTGTCGGTCGAAGATTGCATCAACATGACCATTGGTTGAACAAGATGCGAGACAACAAGGTCAAGAGATGCATCACCCTTGAACATAGGAGAGTTGTTGGTCAAATATTGCATCGACATGACCACAAGTTGAACAGGATGTGAGACAACAAGGTCAAAGGATGCATCAACCTCTAAAGGAAAAGAGGTGTCAGCCAAAGATTGCATCGACATGATTGTTGTATCAACCAAAGAAGGAATGGAGCATTGTGAAACCATAGATGCCTCAAAACCCGAAGGGCCCTTAGGTGAGCCCCACGCTTCTGGTATCCCAACAGTAATAGGACACAAATGAGTAAGGTGACTTCCTTCGCAATTCCTGCAAAGGAATCTAAGCTTACGTCTGAGACGTCTAGGCTTCTCAATCATATGAATTCCCCCAACATGACTTGCAGTGGTTGGTGACATGCTCCCAACATGACTTGCAGAGGCTAGTAGAAAATCTCCAACATGACTAGCAGAGGTTGGTGATGAATCCCCAACATGACTAGTAGAGGTTGGTGATGAATCCCCAACATGACTAGCAGATGTTGGTGATGAATCCCCAACATGACTAGCAAAGGTTGGAGATGGATTTGCAGTGTGACTAGCAATCACTAGACATGTGCCCCTAGCATGACTTGCAGTGGCTAGTTGCAGGTCTTCAACATGACTCGCATAGGTTATCGACCAATATCCAACATGACTAGCATAGGTTAGTGATATAACGCCAGTATGACATGCAGTGACTGGACTTGTGCCCCCAACATGACTTGCAATGGCTGGTTGCAGGTCTTCAACATGACTCGTAGAGGTTGTTGACCAATCTCCAACATGACTAGTAGCAGTTGGTGATATAATGCCAGTATGACACGCAGTGACTGGACATGTGGCGGTGGTGAATTGTGGAATTTGAGACCAAGGTCCAAGGAAAGATTGGTTCTGAGAAATTGCAGGCGAGGAAGGATCCTGGTTTACATCCTATCCTTGTCCAGCAGGATAGTATCCTCCTCCATACTGATTCATAAAGGGTTGTAAGGGCATCGGGACTGAGGAGTTCGCTTGCGAAGGGAAAGCGACATGACAAGGGTTGTTCATGTGAGGATATATGTTGCCCCCGGGTGAAGGAACTTCGTGAGGAGGGTTGTCCATACTATAAAAGTAACTCCCCCTAGATGAAACACTGGAGGATAGACAGAGGTTTTCCATGGGAAAAGTGTTCGTAGGAACTGACATAGCGAAATAAGGATAAGTGGACGGAGTGTGATAAGTAGAATGACTGCTTAATTGGGCACTTACTTCTCGCATAGTGGATTCATAGGAAGGAAGATTCCAACCTCCTATTGTAAGAGGTGTTTGAAGGATATGACTCCCTCCAAACGAAGAGGGATAAGAAGGAGGCATCATGCCCTCAGACTGAAAACTTGTATTCACATAAGGAGGCAAGACAGAGGATGGAAAGTGCGAAGACATATCATACATACCATGAGAAAAATGATTAGAGACCCAAGGCATTGACTAAGCACCATAATTTTTCATACCATTATAAAAAGAGGACGGATTTTCCCCCATGAACGTCAAGGGGGGGGGTAGTAGTAAATGAGGGAGAAAAAGGAACTCCACTATCCATGATAACAAAGACTCAGCACGAAATCCTATTGTCAACTAATAGTCAAAGAACATATAAAAAATTCAAATGGCCAATATGCATGCAAATGCACTAAAGTGGCTGAGTGGCCTCCGTCGCTAAAGAAGGTATGTCTTGTCCAAGAGGGACCTAAGACTCCTTGCTAAAGTTTAGAGGTAACATAATCAATTATAAGGGCCCTCGTAGGCTTAACAACCAGTCGGTCATATCCCCTCGGAGAGGTAATCCTCCATAAAGGTTGTGTGTTGTTTGACCCCTATCTGAATCAGGGTACAAGCAGAATAACCCCTGCAAGTAACCTATGAGAAACCTAAGTCAAGCAACTAATCAACCACTGTATAGCCGATGCATACAAAAACAATCAAAATTCTGGATTATCGTATGGGCAGGGTAGCAAAGCCCGAAACCTTGAAAGTACTACCTCTCACAGAGGTACGGATACTAGCCAGATCCCCAAATACGAACAAATCCACAAAAATATCTCTGACGCTAGGTGAGTATCCAGGGGTTATCCCTTCAACTAACTTCCCGTGACCTTGTGATTAACTCCGGTGTGAGCGGAGCCTCCTGACATTACCAATTATACAATGTATTTCTCAACTCCCTATCTCAGACACATAAGTTGATTTAATTGTCGTGGAGAAGTTTACCCACAAAATCTTATTCCAAGGCACTAAATCCTAGGCTAGTTTGTGCACCCTAAAAAATAAAATCGTGACTAATCAATTTTAGTTTAAAGTGTAAATTTTATTGGCCGTGATAACTCAAAGAGGTATGGAAATGAAACTCATGGTGTTATGACTCTGCATGAAAATAAAAATAGATATAATGCAAAGCCTAACCTTAAATTTTCAGTGAATGATATGCTAAATAAAAACAGTGCAATTTTCAATTTTAACTCTGCAACTCAGAAGTAAAATGCAATCTTTCGCTAAATGTGCTAAGCTAATGATAAAGGATCCAATACAAAAATACCAACCAATGAAAAATACCTATTTTTTTTTGTATTTTCAATGTATTAAAAAGAAAATGCGTGGACTAATAGGCGACTTGATATATAACTTCTACTGTGTATAAAAGAAATCACTCAAGAAGAATACCAAGCAGCTAAGAAGACAACCCAACTACCAAGGACAAATCAAAAACGAAAAACAAAGAGAAAGACACTGCCCAAAAATTCAACTCCAAAAAGGCTTCCTGTCATCCCAGATAATATCAACAGGTACCACAAAGACTTAAGAAGGCTCAGTGATCCTCAAAACCTACCCAACAGTCACTAACCCAAGAAAACAAGCAAGGGGTAAGTGGTATACTCTCCTATTCAAGAGAAAAGGGCGTATATACGCCTCTTGTAGTGGGACATCAAGTGTATACACGCGACTATCAGGGAAAAAAGGGTGTCTATCTTTTAAAACAAGGCTAGGCAAGGTTAAAAGGATGAAAACTCAGACCCA
>SNQJ01S0077757.1:36380-50452 GCA_010110895.2 Picea sitchensis | reverse complement strand
AATTATTAATGTTAATTTTCATATATGTGTTATATTATAAAGTTGTAATATGTCTCTATAGTACTTTGCCCTCTTTCTCTGAGCTAAAACAAAATAAAAGAATCATCCACAAATAGCAGGTGAGTAAGTCCCTCATTTCTCCCTATCCTAATCGCTTGAATATGTAATGTACCCAGGGATGATAATATGGGGTACCTAAGGAGGTACCCAAGGGGGATAATGAATGTTATGTGGCCATAATCATGGAGTAGGCCCACTTAGTAGTTACATGGGGACATGCAAAGGGGGATAGATTGTAATGTACATCGGGGGGATAATGTGGGGCCCTACCTTTTAACCCTCTTAAGTTTCTAAATAGGTTGGTATATAATGTGAAAGTAATAATTTTAATAAGACTTACTAGGAGGTTCCACCTACTAAAAAGGTCCTTCACTAGAAAGTTCATAGGAGGTTAGATAAAAATTGAACATAATAATTGTAAGAAAACTTACTAGAGGGTTCCACCTACTAGAAAGTTCTTATAAGGTTAGATAGAAATTATATAAAGTATAAGCAATGCAATGGTATGTCTTGTGAGGCATATTGTAGTTGTGGAAAGCATGGCTTTTGGAGTGAATCATTCCTTAAGGATTATTTGATAGTGTTACCGTACCTTAAGGGTTCTTCTCTACATTATTGTGTTGAATATTGTGTGGATGTATTGTGGTGTTTTTCAAGTTAAGGGTTTATTTTTTTATCTTTTATATATCAAGGTTCAGTGCAAGTGGTATTAGAGCTCTTTCTTGGGCAAAATATTGGAGGATTTTTTTTTCTTTTTGTATATTTTTCAAGGGAAAAAGAGGGCAATAGAATTCATATTGATTTTTGAAACTTTATATGTAGAATCCAAAGAAACTAACTATAGATCTAAGTTCCTCTTGAAAAAACAACCAATTTCAAGAAAATAAAATCGTCCAAATTGGAGTCCAAGAAGTGGATTTATCACTGATTTAAAATTAGTTGTTTTAGGTTTTTTCCAATGATAGTTGTGTGGTTTGTAGATAAGATATATTTTGATAGAGTGCCCCCATTTCAGTCAAAATAGTGCCAATAGATGCAGAGTGATCGTGGTTGTGGTCATGGCATTTCATAATTGTGGTCATAATAGCCAATCAAAGAAGTGTCACGTAAATTATCATCATTTGAAATTAGTGACCTCAAACCCTAGCCTTTTAAAGGAGCTCCATTGAAATGTAAGTTATTTTTATAAACCCTAGTTCTATTTTTTCTGTTTTCACAAGGAAAGATGTATTTTATAGGGTGATTTGATGGTCCTAGTATTGAAGAATACATAAAATGGATAAAGTCTAAATATCCAATATTTTGGGGAATAGATTTATACATTAATTTAAAAGATGATGCTCACATATGGTGGGACTCATATGGACTTAACTATGAAGAGATAACGACACTTTTAGATGAATAATATGAGAAATTATACTTATATAGATGGTATCGTCTCAAGAAGAAGGATAATGAGATCTGTAAGGGTTTATTTTCATGCGAAAACTTTATATTATAGGTTCATGGATGTATTTAGCAAGAGAAGTTCATTAGTTCTATAAACCCTAGTAGCAAGCATAATTTCATCAATGTTAACTTGGTTAAAATATTGCAAATTCCCACAAAGCATATTCAAATCACACGGGTTGAGGATGAGAATGTTCAAATTTTTAAAGATTTGAAGATTTCCATGGATAAATATGTGTTGCATTCAAATTTTCAAGCTATCAATATGGATGAAATGGATATTGTTTTGGGATATCCTTGGATGGAATCAATTGGTACAATTAATATTAATGCGCAAAATAATTTTTTAAAGCTTGGTTATAAGGAAAAAAAAAGACATTGCAAGATATTTCTCTTACTAAACAAGAAGAACCCAAAGGGGCATCTAAAAAAGTCCTTGTAGGGAAACTAATTGCAGTGCCTACTGACACATCAAATGAAGAGTCTGAGGTTGAATCAAAAGAAGAGCCTACATAAGCACATGATTAAAATACGCAAGAAGGACATAAAAAGGAAGAAAAAACTAAGGAGCTAAATGACTCAAAGGAACCCCGTGTTGAAGAGTCCAATAAAGAAGAACCAATATCTAAGGTTAATGTATATCACCATCCACACCACCCGGAGAAACAACAATCATCAAGGTAAGGGCACGAGTGTCAGCAAAATTATTATGGACCAATATGGAACCAGAACATCAACAAATACGGAGGCACACAAAGGACTAAAAGTAGTGCATGGAGATATGAAAGTAGCACAACATCAACATGGCACCAAATGAGCAACTAGGATCAAGATTAAAGTGGAAAGGAAGCAGTTGGACCCCATGTTCACATTTCACTCAGATGGATGGATGCATGTGCTTGGTACTAGTTGGAAACATTTATTAGTAGATCATATTGTATGACTTCTCCAATGTTTTGAGAATGAAGCATGCAAAGAGGGATGGAATGTAATGTACCTAGGGGGGATAATATGGGGTACCCAGGGGGGATAATGAATGTAATGTGTCCATAATCATGGAATATGCACACTTGGTAGTTACATAGGAACATGTGAATGAGGATGGAATGTAATGTACCTCACAAGGATAATATGGGGTCCTACATTAACCCCCTTCAATAGATAGATAGGTTGTTATATATTGTGAAAGCGATAATTTTAAGAAGGCTTAATAGAAGGTTCCGCCTACAAGAAATTTCTTTCACTAGAAATTTCCTAGGAGGTTAGATAGAAAGTGAAAGCAATAATTGTAAGAAGGCTTGCTAGAAGATTCCACTACTAGAAAGTTGTCTCACTGGAAAATTCCTAGGAGGTTAGATAGAAACTATATAATGAAATAGATTCAATGTAGTTGTAGCATGCATGACTTGTGGAGTGATTCCCTCCTTAAGGAGTATTTTATGGTGGTACATTATCTTAAGGGTTCTTTTCTACATTCTTGCATTTATTCTTGTGTGGATGTATTGTGATGTTTTTCAAGTTAATGGTTTATTTTTATCTTTTATATATCAAGGTTCATTATAGAATAATTGTCTTCATCTTTTCTTCTAGTATATTCATGTTTAATCCCATTGCTACTAATAGAAATAAATAAGGAGATAAAGGGAAACCTTGTCTTAATCCATGGGACGACTTGAAAAATCTGGAGGATGAACCACTAATGAGTAAAACATAAGAAATGGATGCCACACACCCCATGATACAATTAGCATAAGGTAATGTGAAACCTATATTAATCAATAGTGATCTGAGATACAACCAATAGACCCTATCATAATCTTTTGAAAGATATAGCTTAATCACCAAGGTAGGGGCATGGGAGGTTTTGATAGTATGGAGACCATCTTGAGTTGTCCCTATAGCTTCATGGACTTGGAATCCCTCTAAAATTTAAAAATGTTAAGGTGAAACGAACCCAAACAAAAGCTTCTCCAATATGAGTGCTAACACCTTGGAAATGATCTTATAGACACAATTACATAGAGAAATAGGCCTAAAGCCACCAAAATTCTCTAAACGGTCAAATTTTGGAATAAGAGCTATGAAGGTGGCATTAAAGTTATCTAGGACTTTGTTAGATATTCTTACCTCTTCTACTAGTCTAAGTAGTCTTCTCCTAATAAATCAAAGAAACCAATGTAAAAATCCATAGTCAATCTTGTTATCTCCCAAACTCTATCCCATGATGGAAAGTCCTAACTTCAGTCCGAGAGCCTAGAGGAACTACCAGGAAAGCTACCTATTGTCACCTCAGTGGCCTTGCCCCGCACTTCAAGCTAAGGAAAACCTATACCTAGGGGGGAATACCTTAAATCAACTTAAGTCTTTTAAATTGTTATGACAAGGGTGAGGGACTAACTCAAGTTGATTCTAACTCACTCATTTAGGAAGGGTGCAACTCTAAGATGTAATTGAAACCAAATCACAAGGAGATCACACTACTAGTCCAAGATGTTTTGGCTTAGACACATTAGAGTAGGAGTAAGAGCTAATTTGTGGGGAATAAACGCAATCTCCAAGTGGTTTTGGAAAATCTAATGAGAAGGTTTGAGTTAAGTGTGAATTTATTACTTAGTGAAATGTGTGTGTAATGTTCCAAGAGAGAATTATCATTCACTAAGTGTGTGCTAGAATTGATATCCAAATCATAAGATATGAACTACCATGAATAAATACGAGTGCTCACAATGTTAGATTATTTCCCAAAATGTGAAACATAAAGTTAACTCATTATTGCAATGAAAATGGACAACAATAAAGAAGGTGCTCAACACCACAAACATAAGATGATCTTAATGTCAATAATTAAATTATGTTGTTGCTATTATTAGATGTTTGAGACAAAAAGATATAAATGTTCTAGAACTAAATAAATGACCATATGATTTCAACATATAAAGCTCATGAATTCATCCCCCAAATGACATTTATTATGAATATTTACACCAAATATTGTTAGTGTAAATTGTTGTTCAAAAGTTCCCCAAAACAATCAAAGAACTTTGGCAAACATTTCAACTTAGATTGAATCAAGTGCTCAAAACATCATCCATTTATAAAGGAAATAAAATTGGTTATTAAATGAAGTGCATAAATGAAATTTAGTGAAAATGCTTAAAATGATATTGAAGAAATTTTGTCCATGAGATTATTACCAAAAAGGAAGATACCTGAAAGATAAGCATATGCAAGATATTCATTCAATTAAGATATCATAATGAGGAGAGTTAAAATACCATTCACATGTACCATCAACCAACAAAATATATGCAAGATAATCACAAAGATTTAATTAATTTTGCATAAATAAACAAAATGTTGATATTAAATTTCAAAATTTATTTAATCAATTCCCACTTTAAGTTTATGAATGTTTGTTGAATTTTAAGTGCATAAAATATAAAGAAAAATCAACATAACAACTCTGCATTCATGAAAAGATCATCTTATATGATTGTTGTCCTATCTTGAATTTCTTTTAAACCACTTACTTAACAATTGTATGAAATGAAAGTAATTTAAAAGATAGTTAAGTAAAAGATATAAATGAACATAAATAAAATTAGATGTCTACCTTTTTATTAACCTAAATTGAAAATTTTCATTATATAATTATAAAACATGTGTCAGAGCATCAACTATTACAAAAATTCTTCTTGAGTTTTTTAAAGTTGCATATTTCTAATTCGCTAATTACAAATAAAAAAGAGATTGCCAAACTAACATTCCAGGTATTTTTGTAAGTGGTATGCCTTATAAACTATCCTAATAGGTTGATAACGCAAAAAACAATTCATATTGGATTTTATTTGGCACTATTTTGGTCTTCTGACTCCTCTGCAACTTGCTAGATCTCTTCATCTTCAATCTCCATCAGAACCTTTTTCCCCGTTTCTTCCCCTGCCTCTTCTTTGTGACCATCTTTTCCCTGTGAGGAATTAATTGTGAGTTCACTTGCATGATCTTTCCATCCCTCCACCACCTTTTATGGATGAGCATCCATGTGATAACTCACTCCACCTATCCTTCATGAACCCACATCAATAGCTTGAGAGATACGATATGACCCATCACTTATACATTGAGGGAGGGGGAGGGTAAAGCTCTTCCCATTTCGAATTTTTTTCCCCACATTAAGGGAGGATGCAAACTTTTCCAAGACATCAGCTTCCCCATTCAAGACTCTTCGAATATGGAAGAATATGATACGATCAAACTGAGTGGAAATAAGCTCAATCCTAACCTCCAGATTTTGCAATTGGGTCCCTCCACTGTTATATTTGATCTTGATAGCATAGACGATGATCATGGAATCAATAAACACCATCAAGGTCTTGATCCCTTGCGATTTTGCAACTTCTAATCCACACCTTAGAGAGTAATCCTTGGGCATGCTGTTGGACCCATGCCCAAGCCCCCATTCATATTGAACCAACAATTTCCCCCTGGGATCAAGAAGACTCCCACCCACTCTTGTCAACCCTAGATGCCTAAGAAACCTTCAAAGATGAGGAAACTTTAATTAATGTGTGTAACAACAAACTTTAAAACAAAATTGATTAATTGATACCTAAACCCAAGAAATTTAAGTGAAAACATGTATGCACATCAATTACATCTAAACACTTGGATTTATCATATGTGTAAAGAGAAAGAGTAAAAAAAAACAATAAATGAAAGAGTTAGCTATTTGTGAGTTTATAGTGTTAAATAATTAATAAAACTTATTCTCAAAGTGCCAAACTCCGGTCGATTTATTTAAAGATGAAACCCTTAATAAAATGCTAAAGTCGACCCTTTTAATGCCTCAAGTGTTTTAATTATTAATGCTAGATGGATGTCACTTGAGCAAAGATCTAGATAGTAACAAAACTTTGTAAATGCTAGATCATAAAAGGAAATTGATGGAAATTTTTAAAAGATGTTTGAGACTTAATGGTGAAGATGTCTTTCCCCAGATGGGGTGTCTATCTGTTCATAAGCTCATGGTGGTGGTACAGTTGACAAGACCGACCACCCTCGATGATCCGGATTATTTTCGGAATGAAACGAAAGCGGAGATATTACAACGAAATACTCATGAAACTTGCCAGAAACAGAGAAATACAACAATACTTGATTTCTATTAATGAAATAATTGTAAAGAGACTGTAAAAATACAGAGTGGGAGACTCGCTAGAATGGTGGCATCTTTATCTCTGAGAAGAGATGTGACGGCTACTCTCATTCACCAGAAGATGATTACAATGAGGCTCTGAAGGCATTTTTATGATAAACATGAATGCCAAAACCCTAGACATCCAAAAACCTAACCCTAGGAGATGAAATACCAAAAGTCATGTGGGCCTCGTTTGGGTAAGTTAGTACATTAACTTCCTGGGGTCATAACTTTTGCATACGATCTTTGTTTTAGGTGCATGATAGCTTGTTGGAAAGGTCTTTTAGAGAACTACGCATTATGTCATCAAACTTTGACTTCATCTACAGTTTGATTGTGGCACGCCAAAATAACAGTGTTTAGGGCCCCAAAACGGACCTGGAAGTACAACAAGATGTGCTAACATGAAAACATACAAAATAAGTCAGACAGATTAGGTGGGAGGCCCTCAGTATCCACCTGGAAGATGTGTAGGGCTTCAGACAACCCCGAAAGTGTAGAACCCACAATTACAAAGAAGTACAGAAGAACATGTTGAACTAAAAACTGACAAGAGGAGACAACTGGAACAGGCGGGTGGTCACCAATATCCACCTAGATCAATCCTCCCCCCTTAGGAAGCAATGGTATCTATTGCGTTGAGTGCCCAGGGAAGAGGGGAAAGAATTTTCTCAATCTGAAGCTTGGTGAGTTTCATGCCTTGTTGGAGAAGTTGTGCTTCTTGACTTGTGGCAGACTGTCACAAACCTGTTGTTGGAGGGGTTGGATATGTTCCACCAACCTGTTGTCTTTGGGTTTGATGGGGAATTGTGTAGGCACCATTGTAGGTGCAGAAACAATATCTTATTTCTCTTCGACAATATGTTTTTTCTGGATAGAAGGTGTTGAGGTTGTAGTGGTTGTAGTGGTCTGTTGTGCATCCTTTGAACAGACTGTGAAGAGGATGAATTTTGCAGTATGAGAGACAACCTTGAGGTGTTTTTTTGGTGGAGCAGTAGTCAAAACTACCTCTGGTATCTTGTAGAGATGACCTCCCAGAGTAATAATGATACTACGGGGTCTAGACTCATAGACAACATGACGTTTCCACATATATGGTTGTCCCAAAAAAAAATTACAGACATCAAGAGGGGCAATATCACACACTACCTCATCCTTGAAGGGATGGATTCCATAGGATAGGTGACATCGCTGGCTGACGCAAAGATCTCATCCCTGATGAAGCCACCCGATGTTGTATGGTTGTGAGTGTGGTGTTGTCGACAACCCTAACTGTTTGATGACCTTAGTTGAGATGAGGTTCTTTTGGATTCCATTATCAACAATGAAATGCAATGGGGTCCCCTTCACCCACATCTGTGAATGGAAGAGGCGCTCCCCCTCTTCAGGATCTATTGGTTATTCTAGCTGAATTGTTGTGATCGCGACAGTACCAGTGGGTTCTATGTCGATAATCTATTTGTTTTCAATATTTTCTGGATCGGATTCTGAATCAGGGTTCCGCTCTGTGTCTTTGACCTCGACCACCAACGACTGTTTAGAGAAACATTCATCGGTGTTGTTCTAGGGGATTTTGTGGAAGTCACAGCACTTCCCAATGTCATTCTTCATCTTTACTTTACCCTTTTTGTCCTGTGTCTTGGAATAGTTGTCTAGAGGTTGTTGGTTAGGGTCGTCTTTACCATGCTTTAGTTGTTGCATATTTGCAGACCTGAATTCCCATTTGTTCTGGTGCCTAAATTTCTACTCGATTTTGACAACATATCGATAGGAAGCTCCCGATGATGAGATGTTTAGGAAATCCATTTCGAAGTGGATGTACCTATGCAGAGCCCCATGGTATTTCAGAACCAGATGTCGCTCGGAGTCTTTGATACCTAGCTTGGTGCGCAAGGTATGGAAAGTATTTGTGAACTCTGACATTGTTTGGATCTTCTCTTACCGGAGTGTGGTCCATCTTGTGTAATGGTCTTCATAGTTATCAATAGGATAGTATTGTTCTTTGACCGCATCCACAAAAATATCCCAAGTGGGCTCGGCCCCATATATTCCAGATTCCTCTGTGGAAATTTTCTCCCAGTAAGTTTCCCACCAATGTTTGACATGGGGGAGAGCCTTGAGGAGTGTGAAGGTGATCTTTTCCCTGTCGGAAAAATTATGAACAGAGAAATAACCTTCTAATATATTTAACCATTTTTTAGGGCATCCGCATCTATCTGACCTTCAAATATGGGAATATCAAAATTAACTTGAACCTTGAAGGGAGAGGTTCCTCCAAAATGTTCGCTTGATGAAGATGCATATGTTGGTATTGGCAAGTGTTGAAGGAAGTGTGCAAAATTCTCCATCATTTTGTCCCTCTGTCGTGCGAGAGCTTGCTCAAGCAACAAGTTAATAAAATCTTCTACTCCGTCATTTTTCTTTTATGCCGCCATCGAGGGTTTCTTGGGAGTGCGAGAGTGATTGTCCTCAAGAGAGACAAACTCAAGACCCAACTAGCTATACTCGGACCTCATCAGGGGCATGCATTGAAAAACGATCAAGAGCAGCTCGCTCTGATACCACTGGTCCAGATTGTTTTCAGAACAAAATGAAAGCAGAGATATTACAATGAAATACTCATGAAACTTTCAGAAACAGAGAAATACAACAATACTTGATTTCTATTAATGAAAGAATTGTAAAGAGACTGTAAAAATACAGGGTGCAAGACTCGCTAGAATGGTGGCAGCTTTATCTTTGAGAAGAGATGTGACGGCTACGCTCATTCGCCAGAAGATGATTACAATGAGGCTCTGAAGGCCTTTTTATGATAAACATGAATGTCAAAACCCTAGACATCCAAAAACCTAACCCTAGAAGATGAAATGCCAAAAGTCGTGTGGGCCCCGTTTGAGTAAGTTAGTACATTAAATTCTCTAGGTCGTAAATTTTTCATACGATATCCGTTTTAGGCGTGTGATAACCCATTGGAAAGGTCTTTTAGATAAATACACATTTTGTCATCAATGTCTGACTCCATCTACAGTTTGACTGTGCCATGCCAAAATAACATTGTTTAGGGCCCCAAAACGGCCTTGGAAGTACAAAAAGATGTTTTGGCATGAAAACATACAAAATAATCCAGTCAGATTAGGTGGGAGGCCACCAGTATCCACCTGGAATATGGGTAGGTCTTTGAACAGCCCCGGAAGTGTAGAACCCACAATTACAAAGAAGTACACAAGAATGTGTTGAACTAAAAACTGACAAGAGGAGCCAGTTAGAACAGGTGGGTGGTCACCAATATCCACCTAGATCACTCGACGACAGATGGTTGTCGACGAATCCTCATGTTAGACTAGAAACTCTCCAAACAATGGTGCTCTTCTCACATTGCTTCCTCCTCCTCCCTAAAACATTAAAGTCTTTCAAATCAATGAATGAGGATCTTAGAAAACCTTCGAGGAGGGTTAGATCATATAGTTGAATCAAACCCTAGGTAATGAAAGAGAAATTAGATTAACCTTATGCTAAAGACATAAATCCCTAAACATTGATCCCTAATCAAATTGATTAAATCCAATTAAATACAAGAAACAAGATAGATTTCTTACCATATAGATTAGCCAATAAGTCTTCACTTTATTCCCAACAAGTGAAAATCAAAGGGGTGCTCCCTTTATATAGTTGAGAGAGGCTCCAATACCATCAATTACAATCCATGGGATGAGAAAAACCAAGTGCTCAATACAAGTGGTATCCAACTAATTCTCTAACAAACTAGATGAGCCACCAACTACTCCAACAAACTCCCACACCTATGGAGGAATGTGAGAGAGAGAGAGAGAGAGATGCACTCCACACATGTGAGGTCAAGGAGGCTTATGAGGTCAAGATCTCCACTAACTAACTCATGCCAAACTACAATAAAATAATCCCACACGTGTGAGATGAAGAGAGAGAAAGAATGCTCATCTAAAATGATCTAAAAACCCTCACACCTATGGAATAGTCAAGATGAAGTGTGCCCCCTTATATAATACTCTAAAGTCATGTGTGAATGAATGAAAGCTCCAAAATGTGTTCACAGATGTGAACAAGTAAAATATAGCTCCAAAATACATCAAATCGACTCACACATGTGAGAATGAAGAGAGAGAAAGGGGATTCGCCCCCACATGTGCTAGGAAATCATGTTGCAAAGTCAATTTGTACTCCATAATGTGCCAAGTGTACAAGAATTTGAAGTGAACAATGATATATGATAATATGGTGTCCTTGTCATCATCTAATGTATTGTCATGGATCCCAAGGCAAGGTGCACAAATCCCAATGTAGAGGAGACCCACCTATAATGATGAATCAAGCGTCACAACACAAGTCATTAGGCAACATCACATCAAATAATCCCCATAACATACTTCATAACATCAATTAACTTTATAATTTTTCCTAATGGTACCATGGAAGGCCAACCTTACCCTTATCGAGTGTGTCAATTCATAGGACAATAAGTATTTCCTAAGTGACTTAGTTAGACATAGGTAAATAATTATTAATCAATGAGAAGGCAAGGGAAAACTTTATGAATTCAACCCTTAAAGCCATTTTTTTATGATTTGAGTTCTATAACTGATCTAACTAGCCTTTTAGGGTAGGAATTTTTATTTATTTTTGCAAAACAATTGAGAGGGGCCATGTTTTCTTAGAGTTACGACTTCAACTCTTTTTTATTTATCCCCTTTCTTTATTTTCTTTAATTTTTCTAGTATTTTCTTTGGATAATGCTTTTTAGCATAGGACTTTAGGGGTTAGGCCTTTTTAATGAAGTGGTACAACTCTACCTTATTATTTTCTTTCATTTAGTTATTTTGGCTCTTAACCTCTAATTATTTTAGCTTTGTTTTGTTTAGGCTTGCATATCGCTTCACTAGACCTTGTTGGGTGACATTTGAAAAGTCAAATCATCAGCCGAAAGTGTGTGGTTTTTATGAACAGGATGGTAATGAAAGGGACATGATGGAAAATTCTTAGACATGGTTAGGATATCGACTATGTTATTCAACTAAAGACACAAGTAGTACTACATGGCTTAGGACATGACACACCTTCGTAAATACAATTTTTCCCCCACATGGTAATGCGAGACAAAATAACAAAGCATGATGTTAAGAAGATTTCTCAGTTCATATCAATGTGCATCACTTTCATGATAAGGTTAGAAACCATCACACCACTTCTAAGCAAGTAACCAATATATGAAATCACAACACACTTATTAAAGGAAATTTCAACTCAAAAGTGTCCTAAAAATAATCAAGAAATTGATAAAATAATGTTGTGTTGACAATTTTTTAGTATTTCTCTTTTATTGAAGCCGCCCATAGTTATTTCAATTTTATCAAAGCGACCTTAAATATATATATTTTATATTAATATGAATTTATGAAGACAAAGTTAGATGTGGTATTTTCCCCCAAAATAAGGAAGAAAATCAAATACTCTATCTTAAAAGTTATTGGACCAACTTTTCAAGGTGTAAAAAAGTAAAAAAAAAAACTATTAAATATTATTAAAAACTAATATGTAAAATTACACATACTTAAAATTATATAAGATTAAAAAAAAATTGTAGAATAAAATATTATACATTTTTAAAAATCACTAGTGAATTATTTCATGTAACCCATGCTTTGTGTGTCCCATGGTTTTGGTAGCCAGTAGTATTATGCATGTGGATTACATGTAATGAAGCCTTTAAAAGGAAAAAAAAAAAGTTATTAAATATTTTGAAAGTTAAAAATTTACTATTCCATTTATCATAATAAAGACATAATTTAAAAAGAAAAATCCAGAAATTACATTATTATCATACACATAATCTTGAATTAAAATTCTAAAGATTATACCACTTTCATAATGAACATTATAGGATTACCTATGAATTATTGTGCATAATTATCTACTTTGAAAGAAATTGAAAACACTCCAAAATTATATTTATATATATGATATAGGGTGGGACTCTGCGGCTAGGGTTTCGCTAACCGCATCCCTGTCCTCGGTCCCTTGGGCTCGGCCTTCTGCACGGCCTTCTGCATTCGCATTGCTCATGATTTCTACTGTGTGAGAGAGTTCTTCTCTGCTAGTCTACTATGAATTGCATGTTCGCGTGCCCCTAGATTTGGTTGTGGTTTTATCTGGCATCGAGCGACCATAGTGGCGGTTGCGAAGGAGGTGGTTTTGGGGGTTGTTGTGGCGGGAGCTCCTTGCTCATGCTCTTCTTTGCCGCTGAGTCTAGCTTCATTCCTGGTGGGGTGTTAGACAATTTTTTATCCGATTAGATGCTTTTGGGTTCTGTCGTGCCCCAATTCTTTTGATTGGCTTATTTTTTGCGGATCTCGTGGCGGTTTTGTGCGGTTCTTCTGCTTGGTGACCTGGGGTCTTTTCGATGCCATCTCTTCTTGCTGTTGGTTTTTCTCTATGGGTGAACCCTCTCTTTTGGCAGTCATCTATGTGGTCTCAATCTAATCACCCTCTCTAGTTTGTGGGCATTTTTCAAGGTTTGATGTATACCCTCTGCTCCGTGGTTCTAGTTTCAAAGTTATTGTTTTCGAGTTCTCAATATTTGAAGTTGGGATTCAAGGTTCTGGATCCTCTCTTTCTAAGAGGAATGTACGTCACTCTGACCCATTCCCTCCTGCTTATGGGTTTTCTTTGGAGGCCTCCATTGATGCTTGCTCTCGACAAGGTTTGTTTTGGGGTTTTCCCACTCTTGTTTGCAGTCCCTCTCTCTGTTTATGTTGGTTTTTTCATTGTTTGATGTATGCTTAGATCGAGGTCCTTCTAGAGGGTGTTAGTGTCTCTCTCTTCCTCATATCATATGGGGGGTTTGGTCAATGCTTTGAGGTCCTTTATAAGGTCACGCATTGGCTATGCATTGACACTTTGAGGTCCTTTCTAAGGTCATGCATTGACTATGCATTGACACTTTGAGGTCCTTTTATAGGGCATGCAGCTCTTTGGTTTCTCTTTTTCTGGTGTTTGTAGGATGGGGTCTTCTTTGGTATCATTGGCTTCTGGTTCTATTTGATGTGAGAGCTTCATATCGCTCTGGCCTAGTCCTTCCAACTTCCGGGGTCTTCTTTGGGATTGCTTTCCTGGTGTGTTTTTCATGGAGGGGTTTTCTTGTACTTCATTGGTCGTTTTCCGACTTACTTTGGGTTGTTCCCAGCTCATTTAGTGTACATTTATTTGTGGCTTATTAGCCATCTTCTAGACCCCTTCAGGATTCTATTTTCTGATCACTTTACCCATGGTTGGGTTGTGCTTAAGAAACCTACAAAATGTAATTTGGTTCTCCTCGGATGAATAGAATTAAGTT
>SNQJ01S0077757.1:23699-36370 GCA_010110895.2 Picea sitchensis | reverse complement strand
GAGAGAGAGAGAGAGAGAGAGAGAGAGAAACACGAAACACATTCGTGATTTAAAAAATAAAAATTAATTAACGTTAGTAATGAAAAGTGTGAATGCATTAATATCACCTCAATACACTATCTCTCATTTATTACAACTATTGGAAAATCGGTTAGCATATTAATTCCACTCTCAATATTCAAAGACAATTTCGAGCAGCCTGGGTAGTGGTCATGCTTAGGGTAGACAAATTATATTATTAAAAAGTCCCACCAATCTCCAAATTATATAACAAAAAATTTCCTTCAACATGCACCTCTTTTGAATTTTAAAGCATTTCGATTTGCTAATATCATATGACATGGAATTGGTATTAGGGTTTGGGGCACATTTTTAGAAAAAATTCCACTAATTAATTGAAGTAAAGTCATCATGGATTACCATCTGTAAAGCACATATAAACTGAATGGCATGAGAGTTGTTATATCGTTGTAGATATATCAAAAGAAATGCATATGTGTATCTGATGGATCAAGTCGAAGAATAGGTCTAAATATTAAGGGATGAGAAGAAGAATTTCATCAATGCAACATCATCACACTCAAGCAAGTGCGTCTCTAAAGGTGGTTACTCTCAAGGGAAACACACCCATTAGGGCCTCGGTTCTTATCTTTATGAAAGGATGATAAAACAACCAAGAGTTCCTCTTTGGTGATTACCTCAAACATTGTCTAGTTGTCTTCCTCATTAACTAGCCTAGGGAAAAAAGCCTTAACAATCTTTGTGGTGTTTACTCTACCAAGATTGTTATAAATATGCTCAAAATGTCTAACTCCCAATTCATCCATCTCATGAAATTTTGGGACCTTTAAACCATCTTCATTTTGCATCTCCCAAATTGTATTTATATTCTTTTTGTTATTAAATACATTATGAAATATTGTGTATTTTGATCACCTAATTCCAACCAAGTGGCCCTACTTTTCATTCCCGAGTCCATGTCCTTCTCCTTTAAGAGTTTTTCTCATTGTTTCTAAACTTTTCAATTTTGTCACCTCCTCATCATTGAATATACCTCCCACATTATCAATGAACATTTACTCCAACCCCTTTTCCACGTCTTGATTAAGTCTATCTTTGTTTCTAAACCTGTCTCTAGCCCAAATTGTAGTTTTTTCCTTAACTGGATTTGAGGCAGCAAATTCTTCACATGTATAGGAATCAAGATTAGAATCAAAAGGTCTCCAATATTCTTTTACCAAGTTTTGGAACTCTTCTTCCTCAATCCAACTAGGGTTAAATTTGAATGGTGTCCCTAGTTTTGGATTACTAAAATCCAATTCTGAAATGATAGGGTTATGATCAGAACGCCTAAAAGAGACCAGGAACATGGAAACCAGGAACCTGTCTAAACATTTTGAGATCCCCTCGACTCCTACCCTATTGTTCCTCTAAGTGGGGCCCATACTAATAAGTTCAATGTCCAATAAACTAGATGCTTCAAGTTGGGATTGAAAAAATTCATCTAGCATATCAAACCTTGCAGAGATACCCAAAACATCCCTTCTATTCAAAGTAAAATTTAAATCACTACCCAGTATCAACTTACCTTCAAAAGTGCATTGCAAAGAAAAAATATTTTCCCAAAATTTATGTTTGTCTTCATATGGCTTGTACACATTCAATAAAGTTAGTGGTATTCCCAAACTCTTACTAAAGAAATCCATGCATAGAACTAACAAGAAATATAATGAATTAATCATAGGTAAATTATGATTCTCCTTGTGATGATACCCCTAGATAAGTCATTAGATTCGATAGGTTGAAATTTTTTTCTTTGCTTCAAGTTCACACTTTCTTCTCTCTTCAATACAAAGCCTAATTTTTTGCAAAGGAATTAAAATTTGACAACGAATATCAACAATTGAATATATATAGAGAGAGAGCGGGTTGATTCTGAGCTGGACTACAAGGGAGATGACCTGCGAGAGTCAAATGTTTTCTATTCACACTCTGCATTTGTTTCTACACAACTCTATAGTGCAGCTGATCTGGAGGATCCACCCATCACTATGCATCCAGGTTGGATGATCCAGGTGGATATTGGTGGCCACCCACATTTTTCAACTGGCTCAAAACAATTTTCTGGCAATTTTGGTAATTTACTATTTTTAGCAGTTTTTCGGGTCCTGAACTTCCGGAGTCGTTTTGAGGCCCTAAACGACGTTTTTTGGGAAAACGGGGAGCAACATAGAGGAAAAATAAATGTTGCTCACACAAAAGTTGTAGTCCTCGGATAGATATTTCTAACAAGCCATCGTATGCCCCAAACAAAGATTGTATGCCAAAGTTACGCCCCTGGGAAGTTGACGTATCAACTACCCCCATCGGGGCCCGCAAACCTTTTGGATTTTCATCTTTCGGGGTTAGGGTTTTGGATTTTCCTTATGTTAAAAAGGCCCTTAGAGCCTCATTGTAAAAATCATCTTCTTGCGAATGTGAGTAGCCGTCACATCTCTTCTCAGAGATAAGCTTCCACCATTCTAGCAAGTCTTTCACTCTGTACTTTTACAGTCTCTGTACATTTATTTCATTAATAGAAATAGTGTATTACTGTATATCTATGACTCTTGTTTATTTCCGCTATATCTCTGTTATATTTTTGTCTCTCTTGCAATATCTTTAAATATTTATGTGTTATATCTCCGCTCTCATTTCGTGCCGAAAATAATCTGGATCACTGGAAGCGGTTGGTGGGTTATTAACCATGGACAAGATGGAAGTACCTCATGACAGAGATGTAATCAATGCTCACTTTATGCGGGAGTTTGGTCACAATGTCAAGGAAGTTGTTGATGTGGCCTCACTCTCAGACGCATCTTCTTTGGAATCACCCAAGCAATATGTTCCTTGTTCTTCCTCTCACCGCAATCCTGTTCGAAAATCCCATTGTTGGAAACCCTACAAATAAAAGAAGACGATGGTCGTGGGCTGGGATGTCAGTCTTGGTGAAATCCCTCACCTTTTGGGTAGAACGTTGGTAGGCCGGTTATGTGGAAAGAAGGTTTCAGATTCATCTTTAAGGGAGTGGATCGACAAGAATTGGTTTGAATCATTGGGATAATGTCTCATTTTCTATTTACTAGCCAAGGGTTGGATCTACTACATTTTTAAATTGTCAGAGGACATGCAGGTGATTCTGAGCAATATTTGGGCTTGGGGACCATCGATATTTGTCTACAAAGAATGATCCATTACTTTTGACCCTTTGCGCGACTCTTTGTCACCATATAAACTTTGGGTCATCCTGTCGAACCTTCCCATTATCTTCTGGCAAGAGGATATCCTTAAAGAAATTGCAAATACTATTGGTTCTTTCGTCAGCCTTGAACATGTTGGGAACACAAAGTAGACAGGCGTTGGGCATGGCTTCATGTTGAAATGGACATGCATGGTGGTCTACCAGATGAAGTTGAGATTGTGTGGAATAATATGGTGGTGGTTCAACGCCTGGATTATTGGAGAATAATATTTTGGTGTTACAATTGTCACGTGGTAGGGAATATTCATGTGCATTGTCCTCAAGCTTCATTCTCTGGTCTCTCTAAGTCCAAAAAATGGGTTCGCAAAGGTGCATCTTCCTTAGACTACCAAGACAATACTAAGGCGGATAGGAAGGTTGATGAAAATAGTGTTCAAGCAAAAGCGGGAGCGGATACAATCGTTGAAGTTGAAGAGTTGGTTGCTATTAAAGATGGTAATATTCTTTCTCTCCATTCCCCTAATAATAAACTTGTCAATTTGGTTGGTGGTCATTCAACACGAAAGGTAGATGATGTTTTTGTCTCATTACCCCCTCCTCAACCCTCCCCCTCCCTAGATACCTTTCGTCCTCCCCCTTCAAGTGGAGATATCAGAGTCTCAGTTTCCCCTACTTCTATTTCATTGGAACCACTCCTCCCCTCAAAGCTCCCTTCCACGCAAATTCCCCATTAATTTTGTCCCTCTCCCTCTTCTCCAGTTTCCCCTGGCTCCCTTCCAGAGATCAAATATGACTACTTGTTGTGTTCGAAATCTCGTTTAAATCATCCAATTCCATAAGGTGGGGGATTGTCCCAAGATGTTGAATTGCAATGTCAGGTCAGTCGAAAATCTAACATTTCTTTAGAAAAATCTCAAGTTGTTAAAGAGATTTGTTGCGGGAAATAATTGACAATATCACGAGCCCTTAGAGAAGGGACGGCTCGCAAGAAAGGTTCAAAATGATAATTCTCTCCCTAAATTCTCGTGGGGTTGGGAGCTCCTCCAAAATGCTCTCCATCAAACGTATTTTCGAGAAATTTAGTCCATAAGTTTTTTTCATTCAGGAAACCATGTGTAGTGGCTCGAAAGCAAAGAGAATTTTTAATTCCTAGCTTAAAGGGTGGAATTGTTTTTCTTTATATGTTGAGGGGAACTCAGGGGGTCTATTAATAGCATGCAATCTACATTTAAAGGTGATTGAAGTCAAGAAGCATCCCTCGTGCATAATGGTACATCTTTTCGATGGCAAATTGAAGACTGATTTCAAGATATGCAACATTTATGGTCCTTATTCCAATAGGGAATTCTTCTGGGACTCACTAGGACCGGATCCTTTTATACAGTCTGGTAATTTAATTATAGGTGGCAATTTGAATTTTACTCTGTCTTTGAATGAGATTTGGGGCCCACACCCAAGGCAGGATCCAATGGAAGGGTTTTCTCAAACTGGATCTCTTCTCACAACTTGATTGATTTGACCCCATCAAAACTCTCTCATACATGGATCAATGGAATACATGGTTTAGGGTTGGTTTTTAAAAGGTTGGATCACTTCCTCATTTCAGAGGATATCATTGAAAAGCACTAGGCTCTTTTGCCCAAGATTACTATAGGTGGTATTTCCAATCACATGTTGATTGTCCTGGAAGCACATCACGTTGGCCCTCATCGATTTTTCCCTCTAAAATTTAATAGTGAATGGATAAAAGAGGAGGACTTCTACAATCTCATTCATGACATATGGTCTCATTTATCCGAGGAAGAAAAAATTCCTTACATCCAACAATT
The DNA here is from genome assembly GCA_010110895.2 of Picea sitchensis. Lineage (NCBI taxonomy): Eukaryota > Viridiplantae > Streptophyta > Pinopsida > Pinales > Pinaceae > Picea > Picea sitchensis. Next base: position 31,300 of record SNQJ01S0077757.1, on the reverse strand, counting down.
TTTGAAGAATCTTCTGAATGTCAAGAAAGCCACCTCTACTTGGGGAAAAAATTGTAAGTTTAGACAAAAGGAGTTATAGGAGAAGGTGGAAAACAAGTTAGGAAATTTTCTTATCGATTGGTCGATCGAATCCCTCGAGGAGGTCAAAGTATTCCTTATGAAGGAACTTATGTGTAAGAAATATGAATTATTGAGACAAGAATAATCCAAATGGAGACAAAGAAGACGAACAATATGGATTCAGGAAGGTGATAACAATACAAAAACATTTCATCGATACGCTAGTTACAGAAGATCAATTAACTCCATTATGAGCATAAAAAATTTAGAAGGTGTTCTGGTTTCGCGGTAGGATCAGGTAGAAAAAGTTGGCAGATGATACTTCTCTTCACTTTTCAAGTAACCTACGGGTTGCTCTATTGAAGAAATTTTAAAGGTGGTATCTCTCTTTCCCACAGTTTTTAACACTAAATTGAATCAAGCCATGATGGAAGATGTCGATGAGACTAAACTCAAACAAGTCCTTGCCTCTTTTCAAAAGTGTAAAATTCAAGGGTTGGATGGGCTCATGATGCAAATTTTTCATGGTTTCTTCAGGTTGCTCAAAGATGATCTCCTCAAAGTCATAAATGAGTCGAAGCGGTTAGGGAAGATTTGGAACCCCTTCAAAATCACTTTCATAGCTCTCATCCCTAAGAGTCCCTCACCTTCCTACTTCATTGATTTATGCCCTATCTCCTATTGCAATTTCATTTACAAGTTAATAGCCAAAACTATTGCCTGTCAATTGAAACCCATCTTTAGCTCCTTTATTTTGGAAGAACAATATGGCTTTCTTTTTTATAGAAAAATTCACAACGTTGTCTCTATTACACAAGAATTTCTTCATTATCTTAAGGTTAAAAAGCTTCCTTCCATTGCTATCAAGCTAGATCTTTCCAAGGCCTTTGACAAGGCCAACTTGACCTTTCTCAATCTCTCACTGATAAAACTAGGAATGAATGTTGATTTCGTCAATTGGATCATGAGTTGTATCGAACATCTTTCTTATGCTTTGCTTATCAACAGATTTCCTTCTCCTTCCTTTAGTTCATCTAGTGGCCTCTGACAAGGGTGTACGCTCTCCCCGTTGTTGTTCCTTCTTATTGTCGAGGGCATAAGTTTGATGATCAAGAAATCTCATTTGGATGGAGCTCTAGAAGGGATCAATCTCTCAGATTATGAAATTATTACACATATACTTTTTGTTGATGATATTATATTATTTAGTGAAGGGTCAAATGATGAAATCAAAGCTCTTAAATCTATTATGGACCTTTTATGTTTAGTGACAGGAATGCAGATCAATCATTTAAAGTATGTGGTCTTAGTCAGCTTCCTCTCGGATGTATACAAGATAGTGTTGGAAATCAGTTTCCCATATCTTAAAAGAATGATCGATGAAGGTACTAAGTATCTGGGATTTTTCTTAAAGTCAAACAACTATCATTTCAATGACTGGCTTTGGTTATACTCCAATTTTCAGAAGCACATTTCCTTTTGGGAAAATAATCTTTTTTCTCGTGGTGGTAGACTCATCTTAATAGATTATGTCCTTTGTTGCATCCTGGTATACTGGGCTTCGATAGCCAAAATACCAAAGGGATTTTTTCATAAGATAAGAATATTATGCTTTCAATATTTGTGGGTAGGTAGCAATGAGAAAAGAATCCTTCCTCTAGTAAGGTGGGATAAATTGTCAATGTTGAAGGCTTTGGGTGGATGGGGCATAAAAAATGTCTACTGGTTCAGCAAGGCCCTAGCAACTAAGTGTCTATGGATATTTTTACACATTGACCTTTTATGGGGCAGAGTATTATCTAGCAAATATCTTATAGGAATTTCTAAAATTGATTGAATCAGGAGTACACATAAGGGCACACTCAACTATTATATTGGTTGGAAATCTATGGTCGAAGCATTTCCTCTTATCATGAATTCATTGTGTTGGAACATTGGAAACAATCATCAGGTTCGTATAGGAGAGCACCCTTGGGTGGGAGTCGGTTTATGCTATCGGTTACCAGCTCATATGGTGTTCAAACTACATGATCAAGGAATCTTTCGCCTTCAATATGCATCCTTAGATAGTATGGACAGGGGCGGTAAAACTATTTGGAAGGATGCAAAGTTGTTGGAGCTTGGAGGGGATGAGGTGGACCTATAGAAGGCGATTGTTGACAACCTAAGGTCAAATTTTATCAAATTAGATGAAGAAGAAGAGGATTCATTATTTTGGATTGGTGATCTGAAGAGGGCCATTTTTTCAACCAAACTTGGTTACAGTGCGATGGCTGAGGAAGCGTTCGTGGGGGAGATCCTTTGGTGGTAGCGACATGTGTGGGCCCTTAATACTCTAATAAAATGAAAAATTCATATGTGGTTGACCATAGCAAATAAGCTGCCAACTTGGGACAACAGGTTGAAAAGGGGATGGTGTGGCCCAAATCGATATTCTTTATGTGGTGTCAATGCAGAATCGATTCAACATATTTTTATGGAATGTTCCTTTTCCTTAGCAGTTTGGAGAAAATGTGTAGTATAGCTCGCAACACCAAACATGTCACCATATGGTCAATTGGAGGAATGGCTTAAAATGTGGAGTGAACACTGAATTCATCAATCCTTAGGTTCTCTTCCAATATTATATTTTTATTTTATATGGTAGGCTCGAAATAGTGTCATCTTTCAAAACACCAAACCGTCGGTGGAAGTGGTCGCAGAATTGGTTAGTAAGTTGGTAGGGGAATTCAAACAGGTTCCCAAGTTAATCAAACCTTGTGTGTCGATCATGCCCACAATTATGGATGTTGTAGCATGGGGTATTTTCGATGGGGCGAGTTGGGATCATCCATCAAATATATTTTCGAGAAATTTAATCCATAAGTTTTTTTCATTCAGGAAACCATGTGTAGTGGCTCGAAAGCAAAGAGAATTTTTAATTCCTAGCTTAAAGGGTGGAATTGTTTTTCTTTAGATCTTGAGGGGAACTCAGGGGGTCTATTAATAGCATGCAATCTGCATTTAAATGTGATTGAAGTCAAGAAGTGGCCCTTGTGCATAATGGTACATCTTTTCGATGGCAAATTGAAGACTGATTTCAAGATATGCAACATTTATGGTCCTTATTCCAATAGGGAATTCTTCTGGGACTCACTAGGACTGGATCCTTTTATACAGTCTGGTAATTTTATTATAGGTGGCGATTTGAATTTTAATCTGTCTTTGAATGAGATTTGGGGTCCGCACCCAAGGCAAGATCCAATGGAAGGGTTTTCTCAAACTGGATCTCTTCTAGCAACTTGATTGATTTGACCCCATCAAAACTCTCTCATACATGGATCAATGGAATACATGGTTTAGGGTTGGTTTCTAAAAGGTTGGATCACTTCCTCATTTTAGAGGATCTCATTGAAAATCACTAAGCTCTTTCGTCCAGGATTACTATAGGTGGGATTTCCAATCACATGCCCATTGTCCTGGAAGCACATCACATTGGCCCTCATCGAGGTTTCCCTCTAAAATTTAATAGTGAATGGATAAAAGAGGAGGACTTCTGCAATTTGATTCATGACATATGGTCTCCTTTATCCGAGGAAGAAATAATTCCTTACATGCAGCAATTTTCAAAGAATCTCCTGAATGTCAAGAAAGCCACTTCTACTTGGGAAAACAACTGTAAGTTTAGATAAAAGGAGTTATTGGAGGAGGTGGAAAACAAGCTAGGAAATTTTCTTATTGATTGGCCGATCGAATCCCTCTAGGAGGTCAAAATTTCCCTTATGAAGGAACTTATGTGTAAGAAAAACGAATTATTGAGACAAGAAGAATCTAAATGGAGACAAAGAAGTCGGGCAATATGGATTCAGGAAGACGACAACAATACAAAAACATTTCATCGATACGCTAGTTACAAAAGATCAATTAACTCCATTATGAGCATAAACAATTCAGAAGGTGTTCTGGTTTCGGGGCAGGATCAGGTAGAAAAAGTTGGCAGATCATACTTCTCTTCACTTTTCAAGGAACCTACGGGTTGTTCTATTGAAGAAATTTTAAAGGTGGTATCTATCTTTCCCACAATTTTTAACACTAAATTGAATCAAGCCATGATGGAAGATGTCGATGAGACTGAACTCAAACAAGTCCTTGCCTCTTTTGAAAAGTGTAAAAGTCAGGGGTTGGATGGGCTCATGATGCAATTTTTTCATGGTTTCTTCGGGTTGCTCAAAGATGATCTCCTCAAAGTCATAAATGAGTCGAAGCGGTTAGGGAAGGTTTGGAACCCCTTCAAAAGCACTTTCATAGCTCTCATCCCTAAGAGTCCCTCACCTTCCTCCTTCATCGATTTCCGCCCTATCTCCTATTCAAATTTCATTTACAAGTTAATAGCCAAAACTATTGCATGTCGATTGAAACCCATCTTTAGCTCCTTTATTTTGGAAGAACAATATGGCTTTCTTTTTTACAGAAAAAATCACAACGTTGTCTCTATTACACAAGAAGTTCTTCATTCTCTTAAGGTTAAAAAGATTCCTTCCATTGCTATCAAGCTAGATCTTTCCAAGGCCTTTGACGAGGCCGACTAGATCTTTCTACATCTCTCACTGATAAAACTAGGAATGAATGTTGATTTGGTCAATTGGATCATCAGTTGTATCGAACATCTTTCCCATGCTTTGCTTATCAACGGATTTCCTTCTCCTTCCTTTAGTTCGTCTCGTGGCCTCCGACGAGGGTGTCCACTCTTCATGTTGTTTTTCCTTCTTATTGTTGAGGGCCTACGTTTGATGATCAAGAAAGCTCATTTGGATGGAGCTCTAAAAGGGATCAATCTCTCAGCTTCTAAAATTATTACACATATACTTTTTCTTGATGATATTATATTGTTTAGTGAAGGGTCAAATGATGAAATCAAAGCTTTTAAGTCTATTCTGGACCTTTTTTGTTTAGTGACAGGAATGCAGATCAATCATTTAAAGTATGTGGTCCTAGTCAACTTCCTCTCTGATGTAGATGAGATAGCATTGGAAATCATTTTTCCATATCTTAAAAGAATGATCGATGAAGGTACTAAGTATTTGAGTTTTTTCTTAATGTCAAACAACTATCATTTCAATGACTGGCTTTGGTTATACTCCAATTTTCAGAAGTGCATTTCCTTTTGGGAAAATCTTTTTTTTTCTCGTGGTGGAAGACTCATCTTAATAAATTATGTCCTTTGTTGCATCTCGGTATACTGGGCTTTGATAGCCAAAATACCAAAGGGATTTTTTCATAAGATAAGAAAATTATGCTTTCAGTTTTTGTGGGTAGGTAGCAATGAGAAAAGAATCCTTCCTCTGGTAAGGTGGGATAAACTGTAAATACCGAAGGCTCTGGGTGGATGGGGCATAAAAAAATTATACTGGTTCAGCAAGGCCCTAGCCGCCAAGTGTCTATGGATATTTTTACACAATGACCTTTTCTGGGGCAAAGTATTATCTAGCAAATATCTTATAGGCATTTCTAAAATTGATTGAATCAGGAGTACACATAAGGGCACACTCAACTATTCTATTGGTTGGAAATATATGATTGAAGCATTTCCTCTTATCGTAAATTCATTATGTTGGAACATTGGAAACAGTCACCAAGTTCGTATAGGGGAGCACCCTTGGGTGGGATTTGGTTTATGCTATCTGTTACCAGCTCATATGGTGGTCAAACTACATGATCAAGGAATCTTTTGCCTTCAATATTCAGCCTTATCTAGTATGGACAGGGGCAGTAGAACTATCTGGAAGGATGCAGAGTTGTTGGAGCCTTGAGGGGATGAGGTGGACCTCTAGAAGGCGATTGTTGACAACCTAAGGTCAAATTTTATCAAATTAGATGAAGAAGAAGAGGATTCATTATTTTGGATTGGTGATCTGAAGCGGGGCATTTTTTCAAACAAACTGGGTTACAGTGTGATGGCTGAGGAGGCATTCATGGGGGAGATCCTCTAGTGATGGTTGTTAGAATATAGAAGATTATGTGCTCATGTTACCATTTACGATACCCTCGTCACCCAACCATAGGCCGAAGCCACTCTCCGAGCACCTTAACCTTGACTGAGAATTACTCTGGAAGCAAACCCTAGGCTAGATAGCAAAACAAGGTGTAGCACATATTCCTCTAAGGATAGTGCACCAACAATAGTTGATCATATAGTCCAAACCCTAGCCAAGAGATAGTCCAAGCTCATACTGAAAACTAGCTACTGTTGCAGCTGCACCTGCAGCCCTCCTCCACATGTGCGCACCAAACTGGGAACTGCAATTCTAAGATGTGTCAAAATGAGAACTGGCGCCCTGTATTTATATTGGTTCTGCCAAATTTGTTGGGGCCGACTTCTCCTTCTGGATATGTGTATTTTCAGTATATTATTATTATTTATGGACAACTTCTTCTCTTGGAGGCTAATAACCTAATATTAATTATCTTCTTGAGCCGACAAGACTTCTAGGGTTATTAGCCAACTCATTAGAGTTTTCTCTTGCTTTCCGGAGTCTTCTATTCTCGCCAGGTTCACACATGGAGGTAAATACCTCCCGCAACTACCATAATATTAACACTCCCTCCTAGCTAAGGAGGTATTACAGGTAATGGTCTTGAGCACAAAAACATACCATTTACCCGGTAGCATCAATATTGTCGTCTAGACTATCTCATGACTAGATCATGAGCATCACCATCACCATCAGCTGCATCATCTCTCAAAACTATACTTCATCTGAGTAATTATACATGATGCTGAATAAGTCACTCACACCATAGAGTGATACAAGAGCCACTCTTATAATCTAGAGGAGTAAATGCTCTTAACCAATTTCTGTTTGGAAAATCTATGTTCATCATTCGTCTGGATGGTCATTACAAAAATAGAACACAATTGTGTCTATTAATAGTAGTACATAACTACAATCTAGTGTTTCACTACCACACCAAGTAACACACAAGTACTTGATCAGTAACGTATAGTCACGAACAGTGGAACATATCCACCACAGTAGTCTTCATCTACTTTCATACAGTGTTCATAACAAACATATGATAGCAACCTGTATAGAAACAATGTTATGATATGTACTGAATTATTTGGGACAATATTTCACTCACATCTATGAGCTCTTGAAAGAATATATGCCTCACGAACAATGGAACATATCCACCACAGTAGTATATATCTACTGTCTTCATAAAAAACATCTGATAGAAACCTGCACAGAAACAATGTTATGATATAAACTAAATCATCTGGGCCAATATTTCACTCGCGTCTGTGAGATATGAAAGAGTATCTGCCCTCAGAGTAGAACAATGAGATATCTAGACTATTCTTCTCAAACAAGGAAGAATAATTGTCATGTCTTCTGAACCTGGACCATTCCCCACCCTAGGCCATTCTTCCTACACTAATCAAAGTGCACCCTTGAGAGAATGTATAACCCTAAGGAATGTTGAGTCTGGACCATTCCCCACCCTGGTCCATTCCTCCTACACTAATCAAAGTGCACCCTGGAGAGAATGTATAAACC
>SNQJ01S0077757.1:0-19023 GCA_010110895.2 Picea sitchensis | reverse complement strand
TAAGGGGGAAATCATAAAATATGACATGTCTATGAGGGGAAAATTACATGTAGATTCTTTCCCAACCTTTAAAATATTTGAAGTTAGCACTTTGCTTTGTATCAACCTTGGCACTCTCATCTCCAAAACCACCACTTGTAAAGAATGTTCAAATCAAACATAAAATTTGGATGGGCTTATGTTAAATTTTTTTAAAACAACTCGTTTTCCTTTTTTATTTAACATTATATGTTAGTTGTAATATTTTGATTTAATTTTATTATTTAAACCCGCATATGTATATATGTAAATAGTTTTCGCCTCTGATTTGTAAGAGCATCTCACTCCTTTCATTAAAATTAAAATCCATCTTATCACAATAACATAGAACCAAATTGGATTTCATTCAACCTTAATATTATCATACTCTTCTCATGTCTAATTTGAAAAATTGTTGCACTTGACCGTAGTTAGCATTAACAACAAACCTAGTTGCATGCCTTGAACATTATTTGGGTTCTATTATTTTTAGTTGTTATTGCACAATCTTCTATATGTGTCAACCATGTTCCACTTTATTTTAATTTATTAAATTTCATTCACACTTGTACACCCTATTATTTTAAGTTAGTTGTGATTTTATAAATTTATTTGCTTATTTTTGTTTTTTTTTAATTTTCATTTTACTTTTATCAATTCCCGCTAGATCAATCAGTTAAGGTGTGGGTTTTGTTTTCTAGTAGACCCGAGTTCAATACTCTTACGATGTGTTTAGTCGGGAGGAGACACCCAAAACTATAGCCATGTTAAGGGTTGGTGTAGCCTTGGTTGGGTGCGATCCTCGGGTGATTTTGACGGCTTAGATGCCCCTGGGTTGTTGTTTCTTAGCCAACGGTTGAAATGTTGGCCCCACGAGTGATGGGAATTTCTAACTAATAAACAAAAAAAAATCGTTTTGCTTTTACAAGGACAATGTGTTTTTATCATTTAAATAATACTTTATTAATACTTGTAAAAAAAAAATCAATTACATTGTGGTTTAGTAGTTGATCAATGAAGTTTTCCACAACTAGATTAGGTTTATTTTTGAAGATTTAAATGCTCCACTTAAAAATCTAAGAGTGACATGTCTCACAAGTCTCAATCCTTCTCTGGCCAAAAATTAAGTAGTTTATGTCAAAAATAAAATAAAATTCATAGTAAAATGCCAATAGTGACTTGTTTGGTCGTTGAAAGTTGCAAGTAGCTAATATAGTGCTCACGAGGGTTCAATGCATGTTGAGTGACATGCCAAAGGTTGAGCTCGTGCTTGTGGATGTATGCCAACATACACAACATGAATCGGGGCCATATGCAAGTCCTAGGCAACTTTAATGGAAAAGATACCCCCACTCAAGGATGTTGCTCGATGAGAACTATTTCCAATCTTGAATTTGATTGGATAGGTAATACATTATACCAATCTTGAAATTTTCCTTCAAGAGTGAAAGGAAACAACCTACAAACAAGGTATTTTTGAGAAATATTCAACAAACACAATTTGATTCATAATTTCCAATATGCTCAAATGTAGTTATTTTCCCTTCACCATTAAACTTTGGCAAGAGATCAATTGCCTTTCTTGGAAGGTCATGAAATGGTCTGTGTAGACACAAAGCAGTGTCATCCTCCCATATAGTAATTTTGCATGGAGCCATGAGATATTAATGAATATACGAAAAGAATAGCTTCACTTGAATTGGCTTATCAATCCACCCTCTTTCTACTGCCAAAACATTGATGCAGAGTTTTGACCCTCATCAACCACACTGAGCAAAAGTGTCCAATTAGAAAATCCTCCATTGAGTTGATCCCTCTAGTTTACAGCATTGACTATCATAGTTTGGGTTTCATCTTTTTCGGATTAAATTCATATAATATACAATGCATAAAAGTAATGTGAAATGAAACCTATCCTAGTTAGTAGGAGAAAATTAACTAAGTTTTGTTATCACAATGAGATAGTATGAAAAGCAAAGTTGAAATAGTCCACAATCGTGCTTTGTACATAATCAACAAGCATTATTTTGTGGGATATCCCAATGCCTTAAGATACTTGTATCCACAATGATAGATTAGCAATTGTGTTATATATTAGATACATGAAACTCAACCAAAGAGAATATTCCACAATCAACTAAGCACATGCATTTGAAGGAAATTACAATGATCACACATAGAGAATATATTCACAACCATATATAACAACAATAGTATTTATTCCATTAATGCCAGTATGTTACTCTCCCAAGAAGATAGCTTATGATAAGATAAAAAGGAACATTTTCTCTTTACAAGAGATACTTATTTATAGCTCAATCCAATGACTCTTGGCCTTTCGGATTCTCTAACCATTCCTCTCCCTAAAGTGACCCTTTGCCTTATGAAAGAATTTTCAACCTCAACTTGCTGCTCTGAAGAATAATCAAATACTATTCAATTGATCCGAGGTGGATATTGATGGCCATTGACCTCTTCCACTAACTTAAAATGGTTTTACATATTGGAAATTTTACTATAGTCTTGCAAGCTCCAAACTTTGGTGTATTTTTCACGCATTTCCCATGCCTTTTTGGCAGGTGACATGGCCTTGGAATTTTTTATTACGAGGGTTTCCAAAAATATAGGGCATGGAACAATCTTTGTAATGATCCAAGAAATTCCCCAACTGGGTTTGTATGTTGTTGCTTAAGTTGAAATAACAACTAGGATCCTCAAGGCTCGCATTCATTTTGCCACCTTATCTCCTAGAGTTAGGGTTTTGGATATTTAGGATTCTTTCCTCTTAGGGACATATTTTATGATAAAAAATTGTTGTACTCTTGTAATGGGATTCTTGTGAATGAGCATAGCCAACATCTCTCTTCATAGACAATCTAGTAACATTTGAGCAAGTTTGCATTACTTCACATGTTTTAATGTTTTTTCTCTATTTCATTCATTGCTCCGAATTTGGGTTTCATTGTATTATTATGCTTTTTGCAATAACTCTATGTGATTTAGCTTATATTTCTACATTTTCTTTGTTCTTCACATAATTCAAATCAACAACCTTTGTACATGCTAAGTAAGAGAATAAGTTTTAATAAAATTGTCCCTTCTTGGGAACAAAGCATAATCCACCATGGGGTAATCATTGGAAAATTTTACAATAAGATTAGTACTTCTTCTACCCATTTGAGAAACCATGTCTTCAAGGAAATTTAGATCCTTTGCTGGCTCTATCACATAGAGTCAAATTGCATTTTCACTCACATTGTTTATGCATGCAACTTCGACAAACTTTTCACTAAATGGTGTAGCCATTAATCCCCAAAGTTCATCAATGGATGTGTTGTCCACCTTCTCTGATAAGTGTGGGAGGACAATGAACTTTTCGACGAAGTTCATCACATGAAATCTATTCTCCAAATACTTGGTTTGTGGTCCTACATTTGCTTGTGCATCTTTTGGATGCAAATATGGAATTAACTCTAGAAACAGATAATGATTCTCTTACCAATACATGCATTGAATTATTTGAACTTTAAATTGCAGGATTTCCTTCATATTTTGTTCTACGGTCATACTAAACTTAGGTAATGTGTTCTGAAGTTTTTCCATAAGATTCATCTTGTGAATGAAGTTTGTGGCCATATCTAATACTGGCTTGCACAAAGAAGAGACCATGTTATTGAATCCGTCTTATTGGATGAAAATCTCTCCACTACTTGGACATGTACCTTGAGAGTAATTATTTATATGTCCTTGGATTCCATCTCTGCATGCATAGCTTCTATCCTAGCTTTGGTCATGTGTGCGCGAGTTAATTGTGATTCACCAACTACTAGAAAATGAGATTATGTTCTTGCAACAACTCTTTCACTCAAGATTGTGTTTGTATTGTAACCCCAACTTTGCTTTCTCCTGTAGGGGATTCTCTTTAATGCGTACTCCTATGTGTCAAAGAGAAATGTCTCGAGCTTGGATTATTCCCCCTATGCATCTCTAACTAGAAGGGATAATTGTTGTAGGAACAATGGAACAAAACCATTCATTGGATTTATCTCACTTTCTCCAATAGTCTCTTCCCCTTGTTCAATCATCTACATGCTTATCAAATTCCCTAGGATAATAGTGTGTCCTAACTCTTCGATGTTGACTACTTGTATGTGTATGGATTTACATTCATTTGGTGTTATCGGGTCCACTATTGCCATGAGAGCTTGCACTGTCGATTCAAAAGAGCCACTTGGGTTTCCATAGCTACTAGCTTTGCATCTACCTATGACCACTTGCTCCATATAAGAACTTATTTGGCAATGGAATGATTCTCCTTTGTTTTGGTGATGTCACTGCATGAAAAAATAACTTTGTGGGTTGCAACTCTATGAAGCTTTGAATGCTTAACATTGTAATATTTCCAAGCTTGTGTTTTAACTGCTAGGAGGGACATGTCTACATAATCTAGGGGTAGTGCAATTTCTTGGTATTGTTGGAAGAGTTTGGAACGTGAAGACAAGGATGAAAATGACAAATCAAAGGGCATTTCCGAGTAGAGCATGTTTAGATTGGTCACTAGTTCATTTTTCGTCTTCTTTGTTGTCCTCGTATCTGTGCAAAACAAGACTTATTAATAAACTTTGGCAAAGTAGTAAGCATTATAATGATTCCTTTCAACTAATAATTGAAAGTGAGAATGGGAGACATGCATATCGGGCATTCAAAATATCTTGAGTGTGAAGTAGCAATCAAAACAATCTTTTTTAAATAGATCTCGTTTAGTGCTTGAAAGCAACCGAGAATTTTTTAATTGTTGGATTCTTAAGAAGGGAAGTGATCCAACACTCAGTCATATGACAAGACATATTTAACCTTTACATGCACACACAATTGAACCATCATGGAATTTACTTCAAAATTTGGTTAGTGGTTAATAAAAACTCATGCTTTGGGCCTCTATTGAACTTCCATCAGGCATGGAGTCATTCAATGAAGCATGGATAGTGCAGCTTGGACTCAAGATATGGATCTTCAAGGGATTGAGTGGAATATTAGAGCGAGGAATTCCCAATACTTCAAGGGAAATATGTAATGCTTCATGGGGCAATTTCATTGATGTAAGCTACAAAATCCATTGGAATTGTAGCAAGGGATGTCAATGGTAAACAATGAAGCATTTGCACAACATTCTAACAAGGAATTTAAATGGAAGACAGACTATGACACCTACAGAGGCAACTCATCACTAGGGAGCTAGTTAAAAATACACTCAATAACAATTTGGACTTGCAATAAACAATAAATGGGTAGCAATCAAGCTCTCAAGCTCAATCCCAATCCTCTTGATATCCATGCATGAAACCTGCAGTTCACTCTATTCTTCGGAGTTGTCAATGAGCCAAGGAGGCTAAAGCACTTCCTCACAGGGGAAAATTGATTCCTCTGATGCAAAAGATCAATATTTGAATTGTAGATGTCTTGTTTGTTTTTTCTTACCAATGAGGCTACTTAAAGACTCAAAAATAATCTACATAATCACAAGCCGACAAGAAAAGATATGGGTAGAGGCAATCAAAAATTAGAGCTTGGAGGTGAACACTTTTCTTAAGAAGACAAGAAGGGAAAACACATGGTTGGGCATGTGAGGCAGCTCTTTAACTAGTGCATTTTTCCCAAGGAGGCTAAATTTAGCATAAACATGCAAAACATATCTCCCCCAAAGAAAAACACACCTCTTGTTGCATTCCTGCAATTGCCAAACAAATGTGATTTGGCACCTTGGGAATTTTCTTAGCTACTATGGGGTGTAACAAGGCTTATGAAGGTAAAATGCAACACTTGGTTCCTTGACATGCAAAAACAACGATCGACTTTATGTAATTTGGCTCCTTGGGCGTTTTCTTAGCTATTATGGTGTTCAACGAGGCTTTTGAAGGTAAAACACATCATTGGTTGCTTGGACATGTTGCTACAGCTACCTACTTGATGTGATTCAGGTTCATTATTAGTTTTTTCATTGTTGTAGGGTTCGGCAAGGCTTTTGTAGGAAAAACACATTAATGTTGGTGTTAATGTGTTGCTGCAGCTGCCCACTAAGTGCATTTTGGATTCCTCGGGAAAAAATCATCATTGCTTCTATTGATGCATTGGTACATCTACCCACTAAGTGTTTTTTTGTATTTCTTGGGAAAAATGCATCAATGCTTATGTCTCAACGTGTTGTTTCACTTTCCTTTGTAATGCATTTCACCTTGGGATGACTAGAGATAACAAACAAAGTCAAAGATTGCTTCCATAAACAAAACACATCACTCAACAAGTTGTTGTGCATGTTCAAGTAGTGTGATTTGACCTTTGGGAACTCTTTTCTTCTTTATGTAGTTAGAAATATGTTGAAATATTGTATGCAACTTTGAAGAATAATATAATTATATTTGAGTTATTATGATTTACGTGGTGAGGAGTGTTTTTAGGTGGCTCGGAAAAACCACGGTAATATCCAAATTAAAAGTGTCGGCGTTTAGGATCAATCGGGATCCATCATGGACAAAGCACAGGATAAAAATGAGAAGAGAAGGGTTATAAGAAAGTATAAGTTTATGCGAGGAAATTTTTGGTAATAGGTTTGAGTTTAGGTGAAAATTTTTAATTTTGGTTTTATTTATTTTGGTTAAATTTAAGTTTTATATTTAAAGATTCTTTAAAATTTATTTAAAATTCTTTATTCAAATGTTTTTTAAATTATTAAATTTTGTTTTCCAAATGATTTGTAATCATCAATTTGCTTCAAGTATTTTAAAATATTTAGAATTAATAGTTTTAATATATTATGAGAAGCCTAAATTAATCTTTTGTGTATTGATCATGTCAAGTCTGTATAAGATCAAATCCTTTTGTGGATTGAGGGTCCAAGCCATATTTATATGGTGGTATTTGTAAAAGTGGGACCCTAGGGTTTATAAAGTGGTTTTAACCACTCTTGGGAAGAAATCTGACCCTACTAAATGAAGAGACATAACCTAGAGCCTTCTCAACTAGTATTTATAAGTGAGGATGGAGCCTCGCGTTCATTCCTCACTCACTTTCGTCTAGTGCATATCTTGAAGGCAGTTGTTGCAGGAGGAAAGAGAAGAGAGCCACATCCTCGGTCCTAGTTTATGCTTGGTGTTTTGGTCTTAGTCTTGGCATTGTATTGGAAATCTATCATTAAGGAAGTTTTTGATGGGTTTTCTCCCCATGAGGTTTCCCAAGATAAAATGTTGGGTACCTTGTGATTTTGTTTCTTCAGTGATCCTCTTTATATTGTTTCTCTAGTAATTTGGAAATAATGTAATAACAACATTAAAAATTAACACAAAATCAGAACTTGATTGAATATAGCACCTTTAACTGGGTATCTAAAAATGTCCCTATTGTTGTACATACAAAAGGAAATTACAGGCATTTTATTATGAGAGGAATTTCGAATGAAACCAACCAAAGGAAATGGCCTTGCCCTACCTAGCGCATCTTTTGGAATCTTGAGTGAACCTTTTCAGTGGATGGATTCTGTGGAAATTCAAAACCTAGTTTTGGTTGGTAATGGAAAACCAAAGAATGATTACCGGAAGTACCAGTCCAAAAGTGCGTAAGTCAATTTTCAAGGGGTAAAACTTGGATTTTCATAAATATGATTGCACCGGCTTACTCGCCTCAGCCCAGCGTATCTCCTAGTAAGTTTAGATTCTGGGCCTAGGTCATTTTCCTAGCTCAGGGATGTTTGCAAGCACCAAGCTTGTTGACAAGTTATAAAGTGTGGAAAATTTTTGCACAGGTAGAGGTGGACTCATTCTTGAGAGAAACTGACCTCATAAAAATTCATAAAAGGAAATGTACCAAAACCCGAAGAAGAAGCATCAAAAGAGAACTACAAGAAGGATATGATTAGGGCCAAAGAATAGTGCAGATTCCATTAAAGATCAATTGATACCTCAAGTGTCTTCTAAAGAATACTCCAAAGGATATGTTTGATGCCATAACGGAATGTATGGAAGGAGAAACATCAACTTGGAAGATGAATCGAGAACCCAATAAGGACTTACAAAGATGCGAGAAGAATGATTCATGACTATTTCTCTAGGGTTTCTCAATTCAGAAACAATTAGAAGAAATTGGAGACAAACTAGATGAAGATGAACTCCCATAATGACAACTCTTAATGAGGTCTCCCTGAAGACCTTGGGATGCCTTCATCCCAGCTATCACGTGGCAGAAAAGAGAAACTACAATTTGACAATCTTGGAGAAGAATGTGTTCAAGAAGAAGCAAGAGTGTGTCCAGCCATATTATTAAGATATGAAGATCAAGCCCTAGCTTCCCATACAAAGGAGGAAAAGGTCTCATTTCCAAAATGAGACCAATTTCCTCAAGAATATCGCCCTCTAAGGAGATTCGAGAAATACCATAAGGGTCAAAGAAAGGGAAGAGACTTCTCCTCTTATCAATACTATCATTGTGATAAAGTGGGACACATTGCTAAGAAGCATCACACTTCGAAAGAATACAAGAAGAGAGAAATAACAAAGACAACATGCTTATGCAAGCATTTGAGATGTCATCACCCAAAGTTGACAAAAGAAGAAATTGAAGATTATGTTTTGTTTTCTACCCTCTCGGGATCGTGACACTGGAGAGGATACTTGGCTCATAGATAGTGATACTTCTAAGCACATGGCCAGTCAGAAAAGGAGCGGATCTCTAGCCTGAGAAAATGACTCCCCTTAGAAATTTTCACTTGGAGATGACTATCAATACCTATCAAAGGAATGGGAGAATCCCCCTACAAAAGCTGGATTCAGGAACTCAGATGAGAATGAAGGATGTACTCTATGTACCAGGAGTTTGAAAAAGAACTTACTTTCAATTTTAGCCCTAGATAAGAAATGTTTGAGGTTGAATTCATGAATGGTGAGAAGTTCTTATGTGCTTGGCCTAAGAAAAACTATAGAATAATATAGTTGTTATTTGGAGACAAAGAAGGAGGTTTATTACAAGCTAAAGGTCCTTTCAGTCTTAGCCTTAAATCACTCTCTTGAAAATCACTTATGAACTTTGGCATGGAAAACTAGCTCACATCAACTACAAATCCTTACCATATCATAAGCAAAGGTAGTTTATAGAGTTTAGAATTCAAAGTTGATCATAAAGGTGTGTGCAATGGATGTGTACATGGAAAGAACATAAAGAACCATTTCCCAAAGAGCAACAGTAAAGAAGAAGGAATCTTGGAACTCATCCCACTTAGATGTATGTGGTCTAATGCCATCAAACTCTCTAGCAGAGATGTGTATTCTATCATTTTTATTGATGATTACTCTCGTAGACTTGGGTTTATTTCTTGAAGTCAAAAGATGAAATTTTCAGCAAAAGTTCAATGAATTCAAAACCTTGGTAGAAACCCTCTCTGAGAAAGAAAAATCAAGATACTCAATTCAAATAATGGAGGAGGTACACCTCAAATGAATTTGGAAGCTTTTGCGGAGATTTTGGGATTAAGAGGGAACTCTGCACTCCCTTTAATCCTCAACAAAATGGTGTGAAGAAAGAATAGAACAATTATGGAAGTGAGGAACTATGATCCACGATCAAGATCTTCAATGCACTTATGGGCTGAAGTAGCAAGGACATCATATGCCCAAAACAGATTATCCCATAGTGCACTTGGATTCAAAACCAGAAGAAATGTTCTGAGAAAAGAAATATAAACAGCCATCTCAAAATATTTGGATGTCAATATTTGTACACATTCAAAAAGAAAAGAGAACTAAATTGGAGCCCTCTGGAAGAAGGGAATATTTGTTGAATATTGTGAGGTCTCTAAGGAATTCATAATTTACATACCAAGTTACTATCATATTGATATCCTTGAGGAGAGGTAACCTTTGATGAAGATGCACTCTCAAGAGATCAAGGAAATTTCATCTTGAAGAAGTATATGAAGAAAGAACACAGCAGCTCGAGTTGCATAACCTGTGAAGGAAGTTATAGTTAACCCTGATGATGAGATTTCGGAAGATCATGATATGATAGAATCTCAAGATCCTCCCTATATGACAATATCTCACAAGAGAAGCCCGACTTGAAGCGAGAGAACTTATTCAGATGGGAAGTATGGTGCCCCAATAGGAACCATGAGAGAAAGAAAGAAACCCTAGCCATTCTTATTCTATATATGGCTTTGATGTGTGTTCATAGAAAAGGAACCCACTTTCTTTGAAGAAGCCATTCAAAAGAGATAGATAGATTGGATGCCATGATAGAAGAATGCCAGTCCATTATAAAGAATGATGTGAAAGCCGATGGATTTCCCGGACAAATAACAATGATGGTATCTTCCAAATAGATATGAGATAAAATACATGCAGATGGAAGTATTGAAAACATAAAACAATATTTGTGGCTCATGTTTTTTCTCAAAAGGAAGGTATTGATATTATGAAGAGACTTTTGCTCATGTGAGATACACTATATCATAACCATCATAGCTCTTGCAGCAAAAAATGAAGTGGAATTTACACCAAATGGACATGAAAACAACCTTCTTAAATGGTGTTATTGAAGAAAAGTGTATATAGAACAACCACAAGGGTTTTGAAGTTGAAGATAGGAAGACTCATGCTGCGGGTTGAAGAAAGCTATGTACGGACTGAATGAAAGATCGAGCTTGGTATGGTAGAATTTATAGTTTCGGCCGAGTTTGGGATTTACCAAGAGCAAGTTGATTCTAAACTTTACTTCAAGGTTTTGAATAATGAGTCAGTTATACTACTATTGTATGGATGACTTATTCTTAATAGGAGAAAAATCTCATCACGAGTGTAAGAAAAAGCTCCTCGGTGCAGAGATGAAAGAACTAGGCTCGATACATTATTTCTTAAGATCTTGAAGTTTAGTGAGGCCAGAAAAGATCTTCCTTAACCAAAGTATCTGCGGTTGAAATCTTGAAGAGATTTGACATGTTGGAATGTAAATCCATGAACACACCCATGGAAACAAATTTGAAGCTCTTGGTTGATACTTCATCAAAATCAGTTGATGCTACTCTATACGGACAAATTATTGGATCATTGATGTCTCAGCGAATACGGACGGATGTAGCTTTTTCCATGAACACTTTGAGTCAGTATCTGGTGGATCTTAGACATGTTCACCTTGTAGTTACAAAGCATGTGATGAGATACCTCAAAGTGCGTTAGTTTGTTGATATTTGAACAGCGTCGGAAGACATTCTCTAAAGGCTAATAACTAATAATATAATTATTATTGATTATTAAATATCATATATAATAAGTAATGATAATAATAAATATTTATTGATTATTCAAAGGGGCATCCTTTCATGCATGGTCACCTTATGTTCCCCTATATATGGAACACTCATTATTGTAATAATAGATCAGTATCTCCTCATATCTCATATGAATAAAACCAACATGATTATGGTCTATGTTATACTAGAGATCATGACTTGATTTGTAATAGTTATCTTACCGATTGAGATTGGGTTGGAAGTGCTTCAGGAATTCTCACAATGGAATTATTAGTCATGTAGCTGAAAGATTTACCCTTATTAACTACATGCATGTGGAATCTGATGGAGACCTGACCATATAGCAATTGAAAGGGACAATTTGACTATCGATTGTGACTTTTAGTGGGTACACTCATGCAACCACACACGATGAATGTGCCAATGAGGATTGTGCAGCCCTAGGCAAGAGAAATTCATTCATTGCATGGATTTCCATTAGCATGGATTACGCAGAGGAGGCAGGTTGTCTAGAGGGAGTAAATTGGCACATGAATTTGTCAATTTTTAGCCCTTGGCAGTAGACGATTGTATATTGTCTTTGAGAGCTCTTGGATTTAAATTTTTATGTAATGTGTTTCATGATCCATGATATATACATAATATATGATAGTGGGGTTTTAGTTTTATGCTTTCCCAATAAAACATGGGTGTTATGTGTGATTGATCTTTCTTCTTGATATTGCAATTAGCGATCGTGTTTTAAATTCCACAAGAATATTAGTAGAAGCGTTTTTGTATTTAGCGGTGGCATATAATTGTTACATCAAGAGAATCCTAGGCAATACATAATTTGTATTAAAATTTATAAATGGTATCAGAGCATAGAGGATTCTGGAAATTTGAGTTTGTGATTGGATAGAATTAATTTGCAAAAAGACTTTTCTTGGTGCTACAACTGATTCGAGATCAAAATGGATTTCAATGGCAGGGTTAGAATATGCACTCAGGGAAGCTTGAACTACATTTATTTCTTATATGAGGCGGGATGGATGTAGTACTCAAAGACAATAGCAGAAGGAATTCATTGACAAAGATGTTTCTAAGCGGGCAATACGAAGTTACAAATCTTGATGCATTACAAAAGAAAGTGGCAAAGGCGAGAAGGATCATGTTGGAGAGAGTACGAGACCACATTGTCTCAAACCTACATGGGAAATCCACACCATATTCAATGTGGAAGACTTTGATGGATCTATTCAAAGCAGCTGATGACCATAGGAAATTGGTGATCAAAAGATAAACTTCGGAAGATCAAGATGGAGAAGAGGCGACTCCATTCCAAAATATCTCATGAAGTTTGCCCAATGTCGGGATGAGCTTGGGAGTGTGGGAATAGCAGTCGTTGATAATCGAAGGATTTGGTGAGCTTGTCTCTCCTAGGACTTTCCAAAAGAAATTGGCACGATTATCAAGACTCTGTCGATGGAAGGGAAAAAATTTCAGTTAAGAATGACTATGGCCGGATTTGGTGCAGGAAGAGTTCAAGAGGAAAACGAGAGATGGCTCTTCATCAAAGCATGATGATGAAAGGATCGTGCTTTGGTTGCCAAAGGCAAGGAAAGGAAGGGAAGAAATTCCATAATACAAAATCCAAAGTCTAAAGGCAAGAAGATGTATTATTCCAAAGTGAAGTGTTTTCACAAAAGAAGAAGAACAAGAAACAAAAAAAAAAAAAAAAAAAATGAAGAAGAAGAACAAGAAGGTTATTTGAGTTGCAGTTGGTGAGACCCTTGCCTCCTGGTGAACAATTTCTCCTTGATCACATGCATGGCATCGGTTCATTGGGATGCGGTGTGAATTATTTGGATAGTGTTGCTTCCTTCCACATGACGAGATATAAGGATCTTTCCAGTGACTTGGAGGAGAGATCTCAAAATACATATAGATATGGTGAAAGCGATGGGCGATACGATTGTATTTGGTATTGGTATCATTACCTTTCAGAGGGAGTTATGTAAACCATTTCAATTGAAATATGTTATACCATGTTCCATGTCTGAAGAAAAACTTGGTCTCGGTCGCATTGTTGGAGGACAGAGGCTATAGCGTTGTTTTCAGCGATAAGGAAAAGATTTCATGGGACATAAAACAACGGGTCAAGTCAAGAAGATAAGGATTTGAGTTAAGAATCTCTACAAAGAGCATTTGGAGGTATTAGATGGCTGCACTTCCATGATGGGCAAAGCAGAAAAAAGTGGTGAAGGAATTAAAGGGATAGAGGAATTATGGCACAGCCAATTGGGCCATCTTCATCATGGAGCCTTGAGAATCATGCAACAAATATCTACTAAACTTCCAATGTGAACTGCCTTTCAGTTAGATCGGTGCAAGGTTGCACCATGGGGAAGTATGAAAAATCCACCTTTCATGAAAAAGGAGAACTGTGCTTCGGTGTTCCTGGAGAGAATTCACACGGGCGTGTGTGGACCATTCTCGATTTGCTTCAACAACAAAAATAAGTATTATGTTATTTTGTTGATGAATTTTCTCATAAATGTTGGATCTTCTTCATGCGGAATAAGGATCAAACATTCTCAAAGGGATGCGTGAGAGTTTAAAGCATTGGTGGAGAAAAGCGAGTCAGGAAGAAGGTGAAGGCTTGAGGAGTGATAATGGTGGAGAATACATCTCTAGCAATTCAAAGACTTCTCTGAGAAAGAAGGGATTTGAAGAGAACTCATAGCGCCTCATAACCCACAGCAAAATGGGGTGTGGAGGAATAAAGAAGCGATGCGTGGAGTGCATTACGGCGATGTTACATGTCGAGAACCTACCAATGAATTTATGAAGGAAGCATACAATCTTGTAGTTTATGTGCAAAAGAACATTGTCCTCATAGGATACTTAGCTGACTACTTTTGAAGAAGAAGATTTCCGCTGGTAAGAAACTGATGTTTCTCATTTTAAGATTTTGGCTCATCTATTTATGTTCATGTGTGACCAAGAGCGCCGGGGAAAAGAAGCTGGAGTCGATTGTTGAAGTTAGGATATTTGTGGGGTATACAGAAACAACCCATAATTATGGTGTGTATTTTCCTAACAATAAAATGACTGTTATGCAACAGGATACAAAATTTGATGAGGGGAAATCCATGTGGTTTTCTCTTGAGAGAACTGAACTTACATGTGGAGGGACGGCTGTTGGTTCCCAAAGATGAGTCTCAAGATGTGGATTAGCCACATGAGGAGGTTCATGGACTGGAGAAGCCACTCATGCAGAGCCATCCATCGAAATGGCAGCACCCTGAAGTTGATATATTGAGACTAGATGTTGCATAGAATGTAGGAGCCCTACTTCAGAGAGTGAAAATAAATGATCTCTAATGGGTTACTAGATACATGGCTCTTATGAGCAAATGTATTGTATTTGAACCATCTTCCTTTTAGGAAACAGTGCATGATCCCACTTGAGTTGATGCAATGGTGGAGGAAGTATGACTCCATTATCAAAACATTGAATGGGAAATTTTCCCAGGCGGTCAACAAATCAATGGTAGGTTGAGATGGATCTACAAGGTAAAGCAAGTACTAATGGGAGTTGTGGGAGAAATACCAAAGGCCATATTGTGGCCTGGGGTTTCTCACATATCGAGGGGATAGGTTATGGTGATACCTTTGCACCTTTCGCTAGGTTCTCTTCCATAAGATCCATCTTTACACTCTTGTAGATAGGCACGGCGCATTCATCAAATGGATGTAAAAACTACGTTCTCAATGGGATCATTGAGGAAAGAGTGTACATAGAGAAGCCTGAAGGATTTGAGATCTTTAGTAGTGATTCACATGTGTGCTAACTCAAAAGAGAGCATTATGGGCTTAAGCAAGCACCCTGTGCTTGGTGCACTCGGATAGATAGCTATTTCACCAGATTTGGCTTCACCAAAAGTGAAGCGGGTGAAAACCTATACCAAATTGTGGTGGAGGGTAAGATTTTAATCATTTTATTTATGTTGATGATTTAATAATAATTGGTGATGAGCAGTTGATACACTCATGCAAGGAAGGACCTTTACCAAGGAGTTCGAGATGAAGGATATGGAGGCCTTCTTCATTATTTCCTTAGTTTGGAAATATGGCAATGAGATGGTGAACTTTTGTGTCTCTCAAGGCAAGTATGCAAGGGAGATATTGGGTAAGTTTCGCATGGAGGGCTGCAAACCCATGGATAGTCCTCTTCGAGAAATGGAAGAAAGAGGATGTTATACGGAGAGGTAGTGGATGCCTCTGTCTATAGAACAGTGCAATTGGGTTATTGTGTATCCGGTGAGTGAACATGAATCAAACATTTTCTATCTGGGTTAATAGGCGGGTCAAGCGATGGTTAAACCACAGGAATCTTTTGGGCGGGTAAGAATGTCCTGAGATACGTGAGGGGAACATCTGAGTATGGCTTATGGAGTATGACGGATGGATGAGGTGAAGTTGCATGGATTCCCGGATGCACCCGGTGGAGTGGGTATCCCAATGAATGAAAGAGCACATCGAGGGGGATCTTTAGTATCGGATCTATAGTTGTTTCTTGGTACAACACGAAACATAGATCCGTGGAACTCAATTCAATGACCCGGAATACATGGCAGCGAGTCCAGATGCATGTGAGGCTATCCGGATGAGAAAGATCTTGGATTTGGTTTTTGGTTCTCATTTAGATCAGACAATGATTCATTGTGATAATGGGAGTTGCATTAAACTCTCTATTAATCCTATGTTTCCTTGATAGATCTAAGCATATAGATATCATGTATCACTTCATAAGATTGTATTACAGCGGAAGATCATATTTTGCCCATTACATTCCTCTGAAGATCGGGTCATACATTACGACAAAGGAGTGCTCACGAGGAGCAAATTGAATGCAATAGAGGCGAGTTGTGAAGAATAATCCCTTTCTTATTGAGAGAGTGTTGAGATTCAACAGAGATCCTAGTGAAAATTATGCACCTCCACTAGGATGGAGCCTCAAGCTATTTTGAGGTGGAAGTCCTTTTTTAGATGGAGAGAAAATTCTATTTATAGATTATATATCCTATTTATAGATGTATGTTGACTATTATTATCCCTTAATAGTTGGACAATAAATATTAATCTATTTTCATAAAGCACTTGATAGTTGAAGTGGAAAATCAATTAGCTATGGGAAATTTGAGTTAAAAGGTTGGTTGGTGGGACATGCAAGTTGAATTAGTTATGTGAGTGATTGAAATTGTAACGAGTTGGATGTGTAGTTATGTGGTGAAAATGGATTTAACTTTCAGTTAAGTGAGTTAAGCTTCGGTTAATACTAGTTGTAACTAAACTTACACTATTGAGACTAAAGTGAATTATTAATTAATTCACAATCGATGATCTCACATGAAACTAAAGATTTAACACTGTTAACTACATGAATGTCAAATCCAATGGATACCCAGTTGAGATAACGGAAGGGCGGTTTGTTACTCCGGTTGTATTTTAGTGAGTGCAATCATACAACCACACACACATTGGATGTGCCAATGAGGAATGTGAAACCTTGGAAAGAGGGATTCATTCATTGCTGGGATTTCCATTAGTAGGGATTGAGCAAAGGAGGCAGGTTATGCAGGCGATGGTCTAACATGAATTTGTCAATTTTTGTATGGCAGTATGAGACGATTGTATATTATCTTGAGAACCAAATAAAACAACCAAGATCTTTCTCATCTATAAATAGAATTTTCTCATCATCTAAAAATAGACTTCCACCTAAAAATAGCTTGAGGCTCCATCCTAGTGTAGGTGCATAATTTTCACTAGGATCTTCTTGTTGAATCTCAACACTCCCTCTCAACAAGAAAGGGATTATTCTTCACCCCGATCCTGTCTCTATTGCATTCGAATTTGCTCCTGGTGAGCACCTTTGTCAGAATGTATGCATCCTGATCTTCTGTAGGAATGTACTGAAGCAACATGATCTTCCGTTGCACACAATCTATGTAATGATGATACATGATATCTATATGCTTAGATCTATCATGAAACATAGGATTAATAGAGAGTTTAATGCAACTCTGATTATCACAATGAATCATTGTCGGATCTAAATGAGAACCAAACAAACCAACCAAGATCTTTCTCATCCAGATAGCCTCACATGCAGCTTGACTCGCTGCCATGTATTCCGCTTCTGCTGAATTGAGTTCCACGGATCTATGTTTCGTGTTGTACCAAGAAACAACTATAGATCTGATACTAAAGATCCCCCCTGATGTGCTCTTTCTATCCATTGGGATACCCACCCAATCTGCATCCGTGAATCCATGCAACTTCACCTCATCCATCTGTCTGTACCATAAGCCATACTTAGATGTGCCCCTCAGGTATCTCAGGACATTCTTACCTGCCTTCCAAAAGATCTTGGTAGGCTTAACCATCGCTTGACTCAGTTGGTTAACTGCATAGAAAATGTTTGATCTCATGTTCACTGGATACATTAGCGAACCCACTAATTGTCGATAGACAGTAGCATCCACTACCTCTCCAGAAGTAACATCCTCTTTCTTCCATTTTCTCGGAAGAGGACTATCCATGGGTTTGCAGCCCTCCATGTGAAACTTACCCAATATCTCCCTTGCATACTTGCCTTGAGACACAAAAAGTTCACCATCTCGCTGTCATATTTCCAATCCAAGGAAATAATGAAGAAGGCCCATATCCTTCATCTCGAACTCCTTTGCAAGGTCCTCCTTGCATGAGTGTATCAACTGCTCATCACCAGTCAGTATTAAATCATCAACATAAATAAAAATGATTAAAAGCTTACCCTCCACCACAATTTGGTATAGGTTTTCATCCGCTTCACTTTTGCTGAAGCCCAGTCTGGTGAAATAACTGTTTATCCGAGTGCACCAAGCACAGGGTGCTTGCTTCAGCCTATACAATGCTCTTTTGAGTCGACACACATGCGAATCACTACTAAAGATCTCAAATCCTTCAGGCTTCTCTATGTACACCTCTTCCTCAATGATCCCATTGAGAAACGCAGTTTTTACATCCATTTGATGAATGCGCCAGCCCATCTGCGCTGAGAGTGCAAAGATGGATCTTATGGAAGAGTACCTTGCGATAGGTGCAAAGGTCTCATCATAATCTATCCCCTCGTTATGTGATAAACCCTGGGCCACAAATATGGCCTTGTATTTCTCCACACTCCCATTAGCAGCTTGCTTTACCTTTTAGATCCATCTCGAACCTACCATTGATTTGTTGACCAGTCTTGGGAAAATTTCCCATTCAATGTTTTTGACAATGGAGTCATACTCCTCCACCATTGCATCAACCCAAGTGGGATCATGCACTGCTTCCTAAAAGGAAGATGGTTCAGTCACAATACATTTGCTCATAAGAGCCATGTATCTAGTAAATCGATTAGGAGACTGCCTCTATTTTCACTGTGAAGTAGGGGCTCCTACATTCTATGCAACATCTAGTCTCAATATATCAACTTCTGTGGTGCGCTTTCTGCCATTTCTGATGGATGGCTCTGCATGAGTGGCTTCCTCCAGTCCATGAACCTCCTCATGTGGCTAATCCACATCTTGAGACTCATCTTTGGGAACCAACAGTCCCTCCTCCACATGCAAGTCTAGCTCCCTCTCAAGCGAAAACCACATGGATTTCCCCTCATCGAATTTTATATCCCGTCGCATAACAGT
>SNQJ01S0077756.1:36355-52834 GCA_010110895.2 Picea sitchensis | reverse complement strand
TTTGTTCCTCCTCTTAAGAACTTGGGATAAAATTATATCACAAGAATTAGGACTTAGGAATAATATTAGTTTATTCCTTGGATTAATCCCCCTTGACTTAGCCCCTTTTCCTTTCAAGTCCCAACCCCCTTTCCCTCTCGTGGAGTCATGGACCGTCATACACTTTCTTTGGATTTGGTCTGCAGTGGTGATGTATTTTATTAATATATTTGAGTGTTATTACATATTTCATATGTTAGGCTCACTGGTCTTTCAAATCATAGGCTCCCTATCCTAAATAATTGTAACATCCCCACTATAATCCCTAGTTTAATTAATGCTTATGTAGATATAATATGTGGCTATGGCCAAGTGATGTAATATGAGAATTGTATTCCCTTGTTTTATTAATAAAATGTGATGTCAGCTGCTAAGGGGGACATGGACAAGATATGAGGGTTGAATTAATCCACAAGACGGGGGAGTGTCTAGGATAATGGCCAAGAGAGGTCAAAGTGGGAAATACCCATGTATATTAATTTAACCCATTTTCCTAATTTTTCTATTTGTGTATGAACCTTCCCATTTCTGATTGAGTGTTCCCAAATCCAATCATTGAATATATGTAAGAGGGTGAGTGTGAGTGGTCACATCCAAAATTTATTGGGCACGTGGGGGTTGAGTACAATCAGCTTGGGGAAGAGTGCGAGTCAAGAAAGGCAATCCAAAGAGAGGAAATTTGTATGGGTTGAGGGAGTAGTTTTTAGTTAGTCAAGTTTGTGCATGAGAAAAAAGGAGAGAGAAAGAAACAGAGCTTGAAGTTGATGCAACCATGGAGGGATAATTCTAGAGCAAGTTGGAGCATAATTGGAGTGAATTGGAGATGCAAAACTGAAGATCCAATTTTCTAGGCATGAAGAGTGAACTCCTTTGTGAGTTGCACTAAAAGAACATTTTTTTGTTGTTGGTTTGCTTATAGTTTTCCTAGCAACAATTTTCCCTTGAGTTCCCAGCTGAGAGATTCCTAGCTACATGTGCTATAAAAACCATGATAAAAGAATGGAACACTCCTTGGGTTAATCTCGATAAACAGATGGTACATCCCTTAGGTTATCCTTGATAAACAAATGGTGCATTCCTTGGGTTGGACAGAGAAAGAGGAAGAGATTTGATGGAAAATCGAGATAACTATAGGAGAATATCAATTGGGTTGAGAGTTTTATGATCTGTGAGTGGACTTGAGAGACCACCCTCTTTTGTGGATTTCTAACCTCAGATCGAGGGTGACTGGTTGTTGAGATTTAGAACAGTCAATCTATGGTTGGATGGAACGTTTGTTCCAAGTAGTTGGTTGCACAACTATTGTGAAAAAATAAGTCTTTTATTTTGTTGTCGTGTTAAATTATGTATTTAATTGTTGTGCATGAACTCTGTGTATTTGGAAGTGATTTATATGCTAATGTAATGAGTTGTTTAGCTGCATTTTATGTTGATTATTAGCATGTTGTATATGCTTCTATTTTGTGGTTATAGAAAGTAGATAAATTTGTTTTAAATTATAGTTGAAAGCTACAGGAAATGAGTTAAATGTAAATGAATTAAATTAGTTAGCAGAACTTTTCATTTTTATGTATATTTCACACCGTAATGTCCCTTTGTTGGGTTAGGGGACGTTACAATATGGTATCAGAGCTTTGGTTCAAACATCGAGCTTGTATGGGATCAAACCAGAGCGAATTGGTGAAATTCATTGTTACAGATTTTATTTGTGACCTATTTGGGGGAAAATGAAGAATTTAGAGAGAAATCCCCAAATATGTGAGTGAAATCTGAGTTTAATGACTTCAGATAGTTTGAGATGGTTAATGGATTGGAGAGGTGAAGATGCATATTAAAATTTGACCTGGAATAGTCAAAATTCAAGTTCTAATGGCCGCCTACAGAGTACAGGAAGTTTGGTGGATCGATGGTCGAGATCTCTTTTGAACTCGAGATCAACGGTTAGGATTCACTATGATAAATTTAAAAAATTGTAATGTTTCGATCATTTGAAAGGTTGATGGGATCAATGACCAGGATTAAGTCGGGGGTTGTGAAATGGATCAGATCAATGATTTATATTCATTGGGGTTTTGGTCGAAATTTTTCTAAGTGTGAGGCTCGACAATAGAATCCATTGATAGTCGATGGTTAGATCGATGAGTTTTTCAAAGTGTTGGAAATTCACGAAGAGAAATTGTCGATGGCCAACGGTCAGGGGTCAAATGAATTCGACGAATTATTTTCAATCTCCTACAAAAAATTTCAATGGTTGATGGTCAGGGGTTCGACGAATCTGGAGAAGTATTTCCAATCATCTATGGTCGATGTGTCGATGGTTTGGCATTAGCCGAAGTCGGTGAGGTGTCCGAGTTGTGCTAGAGAATTAGTCGATGGTCGATAGGGGAAAGAGGATGATGATTTCATCATCCACATGTCATGACACATCAGCATCCATGTGTCATGCCACATCACCCAAGTTGACACCTCAAGATGACATGTCATTCCATGTCAACATCCATGTGTCATGTCATGTCAACAGTTGCCTCGTCAGGAGTTTCCTTGTCAGCCAATAGAAGTGGTCGATGGTCAAATCAGTCAATTTGGGAAAGCGTCTGAAAGTCATCGAGGATCCCCAATCACCAATGGATCGGTGGTTGGGCATTGGCAGACTCAACAAAGATTTTTTCATTAGCCCACAAATATCGTTGACGACCAATTTAAGAGTTCTTTGAAAATCGAGTGTTGAGGATATGGACTAATGACATATAGTCAGATCGGTAGCTTTGGAAAAACAAATTGTGCATCTAAAGGATGATACCAATCATCGATGGTCGAGAGGGTCAAATAAACGGTTGTTGTGTATCGTGATTTGAGATCAACAATTAATATTTAAAGGACTGTGACACTAGTAAAACAGTGAATTTTGTGTGAAACTTTCTGAATTTTTTCACATTTTTGAAGGTCATTAACTTGCGAGGCATTTTTGAGGCCCTAAATGACATTTTTAGCAATTCAAAACCCACAAGAGAAGAGTGTACCAAGGTACACTCTATCACTGCATTTCAAATGAAAGAACTCAAAGAGATCTATCCAACGAGATAAACGGTTTGTGAAATGGAGCTCGTATGAAAAAGTTAAAGCCAAAATAGTGAGGGTAAAATTTTGGCACCAATATTACTTCCAGAGGGCATCACTCTATGATTAGAAGTTCATTTGGGGCGCATGAGCAGCTAATGGAAATATTATGACCCATATAAGATAGCGGTGGAGTCCTATTTTGATTATGGTCAGCTGAAAATGTACCTAAAAATGTGCAAGAAGATAATTAAGACATTTGTGGCATACATGAATAAATTGAGTAAAACAGCCTAAACTTCTCTGGACCATAACTTTCAGCTCGGAGCTAGGATTTGAGAAAAAAATAGTCATTGGAAAGGTATTGAGGAGTAGAAGACATATGTCAATCCAGAATTTTGTTTTGGGTAATCAAATTTCTCAGAACTTAATAAATAGATTTATGTAGTCGTCAAAAGAGTGGAATTGCAGCATGTAGTTGTTGTAACTTTTCACTTAGAATTCATATTGAGGCATGAGTGCAGTCGTTGAGAAGTTGTTTCAGGGAGGAACTCATTAAGAAAATAAAAAATTTGAATTGGTGCAATATGTCCTTCATAAATTGATGAATAAATAACATGTATCCTATATGATGAAATGTTTTATGCTATGCATATTTCTAACAGTAATTATTATATGCACATTTCTTGCAAAATTAGAGGTACATAAAGAAAATTTAGTTATTATATGAGGGATAGAGTCATGGATCTTAAAGACATGAGGAATAGATCATAGGTTTGCATGTTAGTATGGGGAATGTTGAGATAGAGTCAAATGGAAGAAGAGATAGGTAAGAGCCTATCACTATGAGAATCCTTCATAGGGAAGTGCAGATCTACAATTCTAATAATGAAAGGATTATGAAGGCTCGGGAAGATATAATTCAGAGATTGAACATGTTTCATAAGAATCTCAACAAGGATTATGGCACCAAGAAAGAATATAGTGCTAGACAAGTATCAACATCTAGATCCCATAGTGTTATACAAGCATCAACAATTTAATTAATGCTTATGTAGATATAATATGTGCTATGGAAAAGCAATGCAATATATGAATTGTATTCCCCTGTTTTATTGATAAAATGTGATGCTAGCTGCTAAAGGGGACATGGAAAATATATGGGGGATGAATTAATCCAAAATAGGGGGAGTGTCTAGGATAATAGCCAAGGGGGAAATACCCATGTATATTAATTTAATCCATTTTCCTAATTTTGTTATTTGTATATGAACCTTCCCATTGTTTTTTGAATGTTCCCAAATTCAATCATTGGATAAATGTAAGAGGGTGGGTGTGAGTGGTCACATCCCAAATTTATTATACATGTGGGGGTTGAGTACAATCAACTCGGGGAAGAGTGTGAGTCAAGAAAGGCAAGCCCAAGAGAGGAAATGTGTATGGGTTGAGGGAGCATTTTTTAGTTAGTCAAGTTTGAACATGACAAACAAGGAGAGAGTAAGAAACATAGCTTGAAGCTGATGCAACCATGGAGGGAGAATTGTAGAGAAAGTTGGAGCGTAATTGGAGTTAATTGGAACTAGGAAACTAAAGATCCAAGTTTTCAGGCCTAAAGAGTGAACTCCTGTGTGGGTTACACTAAAACAACAAGTGTTTGTTGTTGTTTTTCTAATAGTTTTCCTAGCAACAGTTTTTCCTTGAGTTCCAAGCTGAGATATTCCTAGCCACCTATGCCAGAGAAACCTTGATAAAAGAATGACACATTCTTTGGGTTAATATTGATAAATGGATGGTGCATACCTTGGGTTATCCCTGATAAACAGATGGTGCATTCCTTGGGTTGGAAAGGGCAAGAGGAATAGAGATGATGGAAAATTGGGATAGTTGTAGGAGAATATCAGTTGGGTTGAGAGTTTTATGAGTTGTGAGTGGACTATGATTTATGGATTGCTAGCCTCATCTTGGGGATGAATAGCTATTGATATTTGGAACAATCAGTCTACGATTGGGTGGAATGTCCGTCCGAAGCAGCTGGTTGCACAACTATTGTGAAAATATAAGTGTTTCATATTGTTCTTGTGTTAAATTATGTATTTAATTTATGTGCATGAACTTTGTGTATTTGGAAGTGATTTATATGGTGATGTAATGAGTTTTTAGCTGCATTTTATGTCAATTATTAGCATGTTGTAGATGCTTCTATTTTGTGGTTATAGACAGTAGTTAAATCTATTTTAAATTGTAGTTGAAAGCTACAGGAAATGAGTTAACTGTAAATGAATTAAATTAGTTAGCATAATTTTTTATTTTTATGTATATTCCACAATGTAATGTCCCTTGTTTATGTTGGGGGACGTTACAATCATACATGCACTCTAGCCTCAAAGCATATATACAAAGGCACTTTGGCCCAAAATTTATTGGTTCACCAGCCTATAAAGCATATGTAAATTTACAATTGGGTTTCATCCTAAGGGTGTTACATTCCCATCCCCATTACTTATGCACTACCCTCAATGAATTATATACACATGTACAAATAAAATTCTTCAAAAATATATAAAAAGATTAGGGTACTCTTCCCGCATGGTTTCCTCATGCTCCCATGTTTCATCCTCAGGACCATATCAGGTCCACCACACTTTTACCATCTTGATGGCTCGATTTTAGAGCACCTTGACCTTCCTATCCAATATGCACACCATCTAGGATAGGAAGTCTCCCATGTGTTCCACCTTAATCACATTCCAATCAATTACATGATTAGCATTAGGAACATACTTTTTAAGAAAAGACACATGGAATACATTATGAATACACATGGATGCAGGCATTGCAAGAATGAATGAAACATGACCAATCCTCTCCAGGATTTTGAACGCTCCACAATATCTTGCTACCAACTTTGGAAATCTACCCAATTTAAGTGAACTCTTTTGGGTTGTCCCATCTCACTGGCGTGTTGCATTTTTTACCATACAATTATTCAAATGGGATCATATTTAAAGATGCATGATTGTCATTATTATAAGAAAATTACACTAAATATAAATAATCTTCTCATTTTGATGGTTTATCCATCACATACATCCTCAGCATATCCTCAATCACTTGATTGACCCACTCAGTTTTCCCATATAATTCTGGGTGTCATGTTGTGCTAAAATTCAGACTTGTCCCAAATCCTTTAAATAATTCCTTTCATAAATTTGATGTGAATTTGGGATCTCCGTCATAAACAACTTCCTTAGGAACACCATGTAGACTGGCGATTTATCTAATGTAAATATATGCAATGTTAGGTTCCTTGTGAGTTAGCTTCACTAAAAGAAACTAAGCAAATTTAGTTAGTTTATCCACCACCACGATAATGGAATCATGTTGCTTCATTGGTCTGGGAAACTTAGTAATAAAATCAATTGTTGCAACTTCTCATTTCCACTCAGGAATGGGAAATGGTTGTAGAAATCCAGTTGGATGTTTGTGCTTAGGATTTTCCTTCAGACATTCTAGACCTGTGGTTTTATAATCAACCACCTCTTTCTTAATACCAGGCCAATTTTTTTTTTTATCTTTACAACTACAATTGTTTTATGGTATCTTGGGTGTCCGACAAAGGAACATTATGAAATTATCTCATCACCATATTTTTCAACTCTTGAGATTTAGGAGCATATACTCTGCCCCTATACATGAATATTTCATCCTCTCTTATCTCATAATCTTCAATTTTTTGTTGAAAATTACCTTGTTGTAATATTTTTTTTCTTTGTATATAATGTTGATTTGATTTTGCAGCGTCCAAAATTATGCCTTTCAAATCAGATTTGTACATGCTAATAGTTGTAGCATGCATCTCATACTCTCTCCTACTGAGTTCTTTAGCCATCTTGTTCTCTTTTCCTTTGATATGGTTTATATCAAGTTCATACTCACTAAGAAACTTCGACCATGTAATTTGTCTGGATTTCAAAGTTGGATGTCTAAACAAATATTTCAGACCACTATGGTCTATCCACATTTTTAAAGCATGAACTATTGTTGCCAATTCTAAAGCATGTGTAGCATAATTCCTTGTGTTATCACTCCATAATTTCTTAGGCTAAGGGAGAAATTGATAGAGGTAACCAGAAAACCACTTAGAGTCAAGGATATAGCCCTTCAAGACTCAGAGAGGGATCTATCTGTATGATTTATCATTTTCTGGGTTAGATATTAGGCTAGTTATGAGAGTATAGGTTTTTCTTTTGGATTTTTGGTTGGGACAACAAAGGAGGGCCATTGGGAAAAAATGGAGTCAAAAGGTTAAAGGTGATCCAATGAAGGAATAACTTAGATCATATGTAACAAGGAAAGGTAGTAATGTCAGTGGATCCTTGTAGTTTGTGATATTGAAAATAAGAACAGATTAGGGTTCAATTCAAATGTAGAGCATTGCTACCTGAATTCTACATTCAAACTTCAGAAGAAAACATAAATATTGTTTTAATCCAGAAATAGGGTGTTTTAAACAAATCCTGAACATAATCTTCTTATAAACAATAAAGAAAGAAACAACATGTGAGACAAGAGAAAAAAAATTTACATCAAGAATCACTTCACCACATAACTATGTCACAATAATTTGGAAACATAATGTCTTTGTATTCATCCAAAAAGAGTCACTTACAACCTCCTGAACATCTTTACAGTAGATGATAATATTTCCATACCATCCTTCCCTTCAGGTCCAACCCTTTTCTTCACTCTCTTGGGTCTACATATAGATACAAAACAACATTCCCCATCTAAGGGTTCGAATTCTTCATGACAGGAGCAAATCACAAGAAAATCTCCAACTAAACTAAAGACTAGGAAGTCAAAAATTGTTTTCCCCCTTTTTACTCTAACTGTTTGACTCACTTTAATGACCCTTTAATTACATTCAAATATTCATGAACAGTTCATATACATTTTATTACTCATCTATACACCTCATAAGTTCAACCGTGTCTTTGGAATTCAAATTGGGCCAAGGAAATTGAAAATTTATCTTGCTAGTAAAATTTTCTGGTAAAAACATAACAAATTTTACAAAAACGTAGCCTGATCTTTGAGGGTACTTTCGGAGGCCTTCCCTTGATCATTTTTCAAAAAGTATGAGTTTTATGGATATCTGAGGATGTCTACTATCCTCTTGAACCCTTAAACAATAAAAATATCCACTCCAAGACATCACAAAACTGATTTTCCTAAAACTAGTCTAGAAACGCAGCGCCTAGGTGAAAACAGGGGCAGAAAGCAATTTTTTCGCCACGTTTTTGACTTATTGCTGCAAAATTGATATTGACCTTCCCCACCAATGATATATTTTATATGTAAACTTCATAATGTATTCATTAATTCTGAGAAAAGTGAATTTGGAGCCTCCAGGAAAAAACGTAATGTGGGCTCACCGCGCTTCTGTAGATGACATTGTTGCCAAAACTTGCAAACATTTCTCTGAAAACTAGGGGTAAAAGATGAGATGATATATCTTTAACCATAAGAAAATTTACAAAACTGAGAGAGGCTTTTGTTATTTGGTATGTTTGGAACAAATAACTCCTCCATTTTTCAAAAATACTTTCCCATTTGTTCACAATTCAAGTTTGAAGTTGGTCACTAAAACCTGCAGAAGCGCAATGACCATTTGCAGAAGCATAGTGTCCTATTTTAGGAAACTTTTGGATGTATTTTGAGCATTATTTATCTGAATTGATGGTTTGAGGAGATATCCCTGAATTTTTAGAAGACCACTGAACCTTTTAAACCTACAAAACTCCATCTCCATGGCTTCCAAAAATCCAATCTCCCAATACTACTCCCAGAAACGCAGGGAAAAATAGGGGTCAAAGACAAGCTGATATATCTTTAACCATAATACCTGTGAATAAAATAAAATAGGTTTTTGTATATGAATATGTTTTGAAATAAACCTCCTTCATTTTCCTAAAAGTATATTCCATTTCTTCATAATATTCTCTGCAAAAATATGACTAAAACATACCTTTGCGCATTCAGAAAAATAGGATGTAAATATGTGCATGGATATATCACCCTGTAACACATGTGTAAAAAGTGATATAGGTTATTTTACTTTGTCCTCTTATGAACAAAAACCTCCTCCAGTTTCTCAATTTTCGTCTCTGATTAGCCACAATCGGTTCAGAAAAAAGATGACTAAACAGGACATTTCTAGAAAATGTGCTTTCAAAGATTCTCCAAGTGACATGTTTTGAGTAGATTGTTCTTGTTGTGCCAAAGGTTAGTTTATAGGACTCTATGAGTATTCTTAGATGGTTTTGATGGTGTACTTTGGCTGGTAGGCTGAAAAGCATAAGACAAAATACATTTCAGGATGGTGATGACCAGGCGTAATATAGGAAGTAGTAACGACACCTAGACATGATTCGAGGGTCATTTGACAGACCAGACATGTCAATTTTTTATTTGAAAATACAAAAAAATGACCTAATACCTTATTAACAAACTTGAAAGAGAATATTTGATCACTGGCGACTGATCGAACTAGCAGACACTAACAGGGGCAAAGTCGTCCGAGGAAAATAGGAAATCTGGGAGCTTTCGTGCGAGGAACAACAGATATAAATTGAATAATCAGACTTCCTATAATTTATAGGACCCTAACACCTCTCATGTTCTTTAAAATTCCTTGACTCATTGCATATCACATGCCAATTTTGGGTAAGGACTCATCCAATCCCTCCATTGCAAGCATCAATGCACACAATGAAATCCTCATTTGGATCGACAATCCTTAATATTGGTGAACTTGTCAATAAATTCTCCAAATGTTGAAGACTTTATTCATATTCAGAGGTCCACTTGAACTTCACACCCCTCTTTTGTAAATAAGTGATCGGATGTGCAATCCTTGAAAATCGTTCATTAAATATTTTGTAATAACTTGCAAGTCCCAGGAATGATCTCACCTCTAAGACATTATTTGGTGTTGGCCATCCTTACATTTCTTTTATCTTTTCGGGGTCAACTGTGATCCCTTCCAATGAAATAATGTGACCCAACTAAGGAATATTCCTCTGATAAAATGAGCATTTATCATCTTAACATACACTTGATGCTCCCTCAATACTTTTAGCACCATCCTCAAGTGTTTATCATGCTCTTCTTCATACTTAGAATAGATAAGTATGTCATCCAAGATGACAATGAAAAACTTACTCAAGTAATTTCTAAAAATACCCTTCATGAAGACAACCGGTGCATTTGACAACCCAAATGAAGCCACAACGAAATCATGATGCCCATATTCTTCTTTAATACTCACTTAATGATAGCCTAACCAAAGATCAATCTTGGAAAATATCTTTTCATCTTTCAACTTTTCAAAAAGATCATCTATTCTTGGAAAATGATACTCTTTCTTCAAAGTCACCTTATTCAACTACTTGAAATCAATGCATAGCCTTAAAGTTCCATCATTCTTGTTCACAAATAACACTAGGGCACCCCAAAGTGACACACTTGGGTGTATATACCCCTTCCTCAAAATTTCTTCAAGCTACATTTTCAATTCCTTCAGCTCTGGTGTACTCATCCTATAAAGTGTCTTTGACATTATGTCATCTTCATGCATCAAATTGATGGAGAAATTTTCATCTCTCTTTGGTGGAAACCCCAGAATCTCTCTAAATACATCCTCATAATCCTTCAATACTGGATGGTATTCAATACTTGGCACTTTATCCTTATTTTCTTCTTCCATATGGGTTGTATGTATTTGACATCCTTTCCTGAAGATTCTTTTCAACTGCAAGGCTAAAATTTCTCTGATAGATACTTCCCTTGGAATGTTGTGAATTTCTCTCAAGTTCCCTTCCTCATCCAAACAAGTGAATTCGTTTTTATAAAAATCTAGGACAACATGAATATTTTCCAACCAATCCATACCAGTTAGGAAATCATATTAACCCAATGTATGATGTTCAAATGTGTCTTTGTGCTCAATCCCTTCATGTCCATTGGAGAACCCTTAACCAACTCATTGATTCTTCTTTTAGTTCATGTAGATAATTGAACTAGCCAATATTTATCATGTTTTCTTCATTGCAAGTGAAATATTTCCACCAACTTAGGATCTATATAACTATGACTAGACCATGAATCAATTAAAATAGTTATAGGTTGATTTTTTTTTCTCACCTTCCACTTCGATCATATGACACTAGAATATAGCTTGCTTGTTGTCCAAGGCTACATAGATCCTTGGCATACTTATTCCCATGTCTTCAATTGTATCATCTTGTTGTACATTGGGAACATTCTTCACTCTTTCTCCTATGTAAGGGAAATCTCTATACATGTGATCTCCCTCACAACCCAAACATTTAATAGGATGTTTTCTTGGTCTTGTCCCCAATGTTTCTAACATTGTTGACTCATTCTGAGTTGGTTATCCTTGAGAACTATTTTTGAAGAATGATGTCTTGTATCCTTTCTTTATCTGCTCCATATTACCTTTCTTCTTGTCAACCCAAGCTCTCTGAAAGGTTGATCCTCCTCTATGTTTATCATAAAGGCACTTGGCTCTCCTTATTGCTTCCCCCAATGTTTTGGGATGATCATACTTTATCTTGTCACTATATATTAAAGGTATCCCACTCACGAACCTTTGAATATTGACCTTCTCATCCTTGATGAATTCAACATACCTCAGCAGCTCTAAGAATCTTCTCTCATACTCATCCATGGTCATTCTCCCAAGCTTGATTTCAAAGAACTCCTTCATCTTCCTATCATAATAATTCTTGCACAAGTATTTATTATGAAAATACTTTTTGAATTACCTCCAAGTGATCTTCTTCTCATCAATTTTCTTTACTTGCACAAGTTGGTCCCACCACATTGATGTGTTTCCCTTAAGATGGTAAATTTCAATTATACCTTCTACCTATGAGAAATAATTGTGCAATTGGAAGTATTTCCTCATCCCCAACAACCAAGCCTCTACATCCTCATCTTTCCTATGATCGCCATCAAATGTATGAAATTTTATCTTTCTCATGTCCCCTTGTAGTTCATTAACTCCAAACTTCCTCTTATGCTTTATGACAGAAGATAAACTTGGACTACTTTCTACTCTTGTAACTAAGTGTCTTGGTGAGTGATGATCATGACTACTAGATTCTTCCTTTTTGGCATGGGATCTATGATCCTTTGACTTATTTTAATATATCTTCGTGTCCATATTCTTCTCTATCCTATACAAGTTATGCAACAGATTGATGTTGAAGCCATTTTACTACTCCTAAGATTTGATAAGCTTCTCATTGTCAGCTTTATAACTTAGCACATCTCTTTGTGAACTCTTTCTTGTCTCTAGTAAATTTATGCTCTCCTATTTTCCTTCTACATGCCCATTTGATTTAGTTTTTGCATTACCCAAGATGACGTGCAACCCCCTGACTTCATCATCGTGATTGTAGTTTCTCTATCTATATTCCATGTCTCTGGTATCTCTACAAACTCTACATTGTTCTATTTGTACACTTAATTGTGCAAAATGTGCATGCAATAGGATTTGTTAGACAAAATAATTCAACAATTCTATAAAATTATGCACAATTTTTCCCTTTAAGTGCACTAGAAATATTATTTTTTATTTCTTGTGAATTCTACTACCCAATTCACATTTTTGGGAGCATATATGGATTCTTCTATACAAGAAATTTCCAATGACTATTTCCTTATTCCATTTTGAGTTATAAGCAACAAGTTATAATTATCTTAATATTACCCATTTACCCCTTTTTGGTATTGAATTCTACATATGTCTTCTTCCTCATCCTATATACTTTTAGTATCGAGATCCCCAGTCTGGCTCCATGGTTGTTTTCTATGGTTCATGGGATTTACACAGACTACTAATTAGCACCAAATTGAATTTTGAGCAAGGAGTTATGCCCTCTGGAAGTAAATTGGTTCCTAAATTATACCCTTAATTGTTCCAATTGTAACTTTCTCATAAAAGCTTTGTTTTTCATTATGAATAGCTCATTGGAAGGCTCTCCTTGATCTCGTTTATTTCATTTGTAGAGACATGGTGTACCTTATGTACACCATGTCCTTGTAAAAAATTGTTGCTAAAAACATAGTTTAGGCCCTCATAAATGCCTTGCAAGATTATGCCCTGTAAAAGCACTATATTTTTCTAGGAAATTTGACTAATTAATGTTGATAGAACTATTGATCTAGAATTCTAGGTCAACGTGGCACCTTGATGTGATGCCATGTCATCCCCTTGGCCACCCTAGACCTGCCTTGTTAGTCCCCACCTTCATCTTTCCCTCTTTCCTCTTCTTCTTCCCTTCTCTTTCCTCTTTCCTCCTTTACCTTTATCACATTTTATAATTAATAAAAAAATATTTTTGTGGGCCCACCCGTATTGGCTGTCCACTTGGCATGCAACTAAATTTGGATGGGACAAAGGTCCCACCTTGTCTGGAATACTTCCAAAATTCACCCCCTCATTGGCCGTGAGAATGGGTGAGTCCCATCCTGCATCCCTTTTCCCCTTCGATGAGTGAACTTGTCCCCACCCCAGATCTAATGACATAGTTTGGGGAATGATCGATGGCCCTCAATTATTTTTCATCGTCAACTTGTGCAAGGGTTAACATCCCTCCGTGATGGAAAACCAAAAAATTCCAATGAGATGTGGGGTTTTTTTACTAGTTTCACATTTCCAAAGAAATTTTAGAAAACCATTTTTTTAGGATGTAAAACTGCTTGTGGTTTCGTTCAATACCACCTCATTTATTGTGGATCCCATGTCATTTTCCAGGCCCTCCACAACACACTGCAGACCCTGCCACCATGGCCTACCACCATGGAGATGATATAATGGTGGAGATGAGGGAAGATATTGTTGGGTTATTATATTATTTTCAATGAAAGTTGAAGGTCGAGGTGGATCAACCATGCAAATTCAAAGTCGAAGTATTCGATAGAAAATCAAAGAGGTCAACCGAAAAGAGGTCGACATGTGATCATGTGGCAACCGACTAAATACTAAATGGAGGATGACTGGTAGTCGATTGGTAATCCGACTTGGTAGTCCACTATAATAGAATCCCAAGATTCACGGGATTTGTAGCCAATGCTCTGCGTGGATCTGTAGTCATTTTTGGGTGCCTTGGGTTCTGCCTACTATAAATCCTATAAATAAGGTATGTGGTAATGTTGTAAAATTTAATCTTTAGAGAAATATTTGTATAGGTTGTTGGTCATGTATATGTAAGTCGAATTGCATACAGGGTTGTTCTTATGTAAAGAAAGAAAGTATGATGTCGATTGTGTCTTAGGTGTAGACCAAGGTTAGGAATGTAACCTTTTATTTTGAATGTGCTAGAAAAATAGGATCACAGAGCAATAAAATAAAATAAATGTGGAAATAAAAACTCAAACGATACACAATACAATAGAGACACAGATATATATGGTTCACCTAGTGTGGACTATGTCCACCAGAGAAATTTTCATGTCCTTCCTCATTATTATCCAACAAAATGAAGGGATACAACCTATAACACACCCGTTGTAACTTCCTCTTCTTTCTCTCACCGCATCCTCTCTCAAAATAAAATATTCGCGATAATTCACAGCCACAATACAATTCCCTCATAAAAGAGGGTTACCTTCTAGGGAAAATCCCTAACATAATCTCTACTATCATATCTATGATTTAATGATGAACGGTCAATATTGACTATAAAATTACAATATACATTTACAAGGCAATTTTTCCTTCAGGGGATTTTCCCCCAAACCCCCACAGGAGGGGAAATCCCCCCTGCGTGGAGGGGTATACATTCTTCATGGAGTATAAACACAGATGAAAACAAATAACTCTGAATCAGGAAGATAATCAAGATCCAAAACCAACAATCTCCCAATTTGAGACTGATCACAACAACTCCACCACTCCTGTATCTGATGGACTATAATCCTTATTAGACCTGGAAAATTTCTCATCTCCTCCTTCATACATGAACGTAAACTGAAATTGAGCAATAACTTAACTTCTCTATGGTTAGTACCTTTGTTAACATGTATGCAGGATTTTGTCTAGTATGTATCTTTACCAACTAAAGTTGTCCATCTTCCAAAACTGACCTTATTAAATGGTACCTGAGTTGTATATGTTTAGTCTTAGAATGGAAGGTTAGTCTCTTTGCAAGATAAATGGCACTCTAACTGTCACAGTAAAACCTTCTATTCTCCTACTTCTTTCTCAATTCCTCCATAAACCTGTGTAACCAAATCATCTCTTTGTTAGCCTCTGTAGAAGAAACATACTATGCTTCTGTTTTTTAAAGTGAAACAACCTTTTGTAGTTTTGAAATACAACTTATTGTTGTTCCACCTACAGTAAAAACATACCCTTTGGTGCTCCTCCTACTACCTTTATCACCTGCCATATATAAATCAACATATCCTTGTACAACAATGTCTGAAGCTCCAAAACATAATGCATGAGTAGGAGTACCTCTCAAATACCTTAGAATCCACTTTACTGCCTCCCAATGTACTTTACCAAAACATTTCATATACTTACTCACAACTCCCACTTCATGTACAATATATGGTCTTGTGCAAACCATCGCATACATCAAACTACTAGATGTTGATGAATACGAGACCATGGACATGTAGTCTATCTCCTCATGTGTCTTGAGACACATTTCCTTGGTTAATTTGAAATGTCTGGCAAAAGGTGTTCTAATTGGTTTTTAATTCTACATTATAAACCTCTTGTTGGCACACATGGGGCAGACCCAGGGTTCAACACTTCAACAATGCACCAACAAAACCCTCACTACTGGCCCTTTCAGAAACATCTGTGAAGCATATGAAGTCTCACCCGAGGTAGAGGAAGGGGGGGTTGTAGGACTCGAGTGTCTAAAACCTAGCTGGGACACATATCTGTGATTACAAGACCCTAATAGAGAACTTAGCCAATAACATGTATTAGTTCATGAATCCATTCACATCGCAGATTAAACCCTAAGTACAAAACAACGTTGTAATAATCAGATCAAACACTTCTTGCACATAGCATGAGCTCAGATCTAACATTCATTCACATCATACAGTGCTAAGAATTCATAGATCTATCTATCATACATCAAGAACAATGCACTAAGAAAATAGATACATAAATAACATGAACAACATTGCACAAAGCACATCGACACAAGATATGTTCGACAACACAGGTATTCCAACAGAGGACGAACACCTTCAGTAACCACTCACATAACCAGATCAAAGATCAACACACCGATGTTTTCACGTGGTAAAACCCCTACGGGGAAACAT
>SNQJ01S0077756.1:9973-27115 GCA_010110895.2 Picea sitchensis | reverse complement strand
ACCCAAGACTCAAAAATATTATCTACAGAAAGAATCAAAGCATCTTGTAACACATCACCTATTACATTTGCTTCTTGATTTTTATCTTGTTGTGCATCTCTTTGTTTCTTTGGAGCTCTGCAGTCTTTCTTCATATGTCAATTCTTCCCACAATTCTAGCACTCTATCTTTCCCGGTCTGGATTTGGATCTTCCCTTCCTATAATTCCCATGATTCACTGATCTCTTTCCTCTATCCTTTTGTCTTCCTTTGTTCTCCACAGTCAATGCATTACCTAATGTCTCACCTGTGATTTTTTGTCACATTTCCTCGCTAAGGATAACAGCAACAACATCATCAATTTTTAGAGTGTTTGAACCAGAGACAAAGTTACTTACAGCCATGAACAAGCCATTCCAACTTTCTGGCAATAAGCACAGGATTAGAAGATCCCTGACCTCATCATCAAATTCCACTTTTATAGAACTTGGTTGATTAGTAACTGTATTAAATTCATTTAAATTATCTACAA
Source organism: Picea sitchensis (assembly GCA_010110895.2). NCBI lineage: Eukaryota > Viridiplantae > Streptophyta > Pinopsida > Pinales > Pinaceae > Picea > Picea sitchensis. The sequence continues at coordinate 26,604 of SNQJ01S0077756.1, read as the reverse complement.
CAGACCCACCTTGTAACATCTTCATATTAAATAATCTCTTCATTAGAAATAAATTATTGGACACTGAGGGTTTTTCATACAGTTCATCCAATGTGTCCATCAGCTCCTTTGTTGTATTTTCTTTTGAAATATTGAAATCCATCAACATTGTCAGGTTTAGTTGTATCCTTCCTAGTGTCTTTCTATCAAGAAACTCCCATTCTATGTTCTTCATGGTTGTTGGCTTCTTTTTTATTCTGCAAAATGGTAGGAATAGATCATTCTGATATAAATAATCTTCCATCTGCATCTTCCATAACTGGTAGTTTTGGTCGTTAAATTTCTCAACCCTAAACTTTCCATCTTCTGCCATTTGTCCCACTCAAACCAGGAACCCTCTTTTCTTGCGAGTTACATTTCACTCTGATACCATTTGTTTGAAAAATAGGATTGCAGAGCAATAAAATAAAACAAATGCAAAAACAAAAACACATAAGATACACAATACAATAAAGACACATATATGCGTGGTTCATCCAGTGTGGGCTACATGCACCAGAGAAATTTCCAGGTCCTTCCTCATTATTATCCAACAAAATGACGGGATACAACCTACAGTACACCTATTGTAACTTCCTCTTCTTTCTCTCACCATATCCTCTCTAAGAATACAATATTCACGATAATTCACAGTTGTAATACAATTCCCTCATAAAAGAGGGTTTCCTTATAGGGAAAAAAAACCCTAACATAATCTCTACCATCATATTTGTGACTTAACGATGAATGGTCAAGATTGACTATGAAATTACAATATACACTTACAAGGAAAATTTTCCTTCAGGGACTTCACCCCCGAACCCCTGCTGGCCCCTTGACCCTATAGGGGGGGAAATCCCCCCCTCCAAAGGCCCCTCGTGGAGGGGTGTATAGTCTTCATGGGGTATAAACACGACTGAAAACAAAGACCTATGAATTAGGAAGATAATCAGGCTCCACAACCAACATAATGAATAAGACAACAAGAGAGAAAGACACTCAAGGAATTTTGGTTTTCCCATTTTGGTTTCGAGGGTAAAATCTATGTGTATTGTGTGTTTTCTTTGTAATTTACTTTCTTGATTAAATATTATTTCCTCTCTTCTGCTAGGTTTAGCATGGAAGTGTTTAATTTCCTCATATGTGGTATTAGATCTTGGTTCAACAACCTTGAATATGAGCTAAATACTAGGTTCGGTAAGAGTCGTAAGTCTGAATTCTTTAAATATTGTGCTCAAAGAATGGTAAGTAGCTCGAGAATAGAGATCGAAAAAATTCAATGGCCGTAATTTTGAGATTTGGAAGCTTAAAATTGAAGATATCCTTATGGATCGATAATAATGGGAATCATTTTGTCTAGGTACCATTCCTGCAGATATGCCTAGGGAAGAATGGGAGAAATTAGAGAGAATGGAAAGGAGTATGATTCGACATTGTCTTGCAGATTTGATGTTGATGAATGTTTCAAGTGAAGATTCGGCCAAGAAACTATGGGACAAGTTGGGAAGATTGTACCAGTCGAAATCCCTAGTAAATAAGTTGTTCCTTAGAAAGAAATTGTATCTTCTGAGGATGAGTGAGGGTAGATTGGTAATTGAGAATTTAAATTTGTTTAATACCATAATAAGCGAGTTATCTTCTATGGATATTAAAATCATTGAGGAGAAATGTATTATCCTATTATGTTCTTTATCAGACTCCTAGGATATCTTAGTCATGGCTATAGGGATTAATCCAACCACATTAGCTTAAGAAGACTTGGTTTCATCTCTACTTTTAGAAGAAATGAGAAGGAATAACAAGGAAGGATTGACCAAAGATGCATTAGTGGTGAGAGGTCAACCCGTTGACAAAGATAAAGGAAAATTCTTCGGTAGAAAGTCTAAGTCGAGGGGTAGATCTAAATCCCTTGTTCAGACGATGAGAATATGTTGGAAATGTGATAAAGATGGGCATTACAAAAGGGAATGCAATTTGAAGGCAATGGAAGTCAGTACAAGATACGATGAGAAGTAGTAGACTAAGAGAAAGACGACTCTAGATAAGGGAGACGATGTGTACCTAGTGTCGATCAGTACACAGTCAGATAAATATGTTTGGTTGATCGACTCAGAAGCATCCTATCATATGACACCACATATAGAATGGTTCTGCGAATATAAACGATATGAATTTTGAGATGTGTTCTTAGGGAACGACTCGACAACCAAAATTTTCAAATGGGGAAGAGTCTAAATGATACTAAAGGATCCGAGGAATAGAACTCTTCTAGGTGTGTTAAATATTCTGGGTTTGGAAATAAACTTGATATCTATCAGCAAGATAAGTCATTCAAGGGCACACTCTATTTCAAAAGGATACATGCAATATGGTCAGAGGTACCATGGTCTTAATGAAAGGATTTCTAATTGAAACCCTATACAAGTTATTAGGGAATGTTGACTCGACTGGATGCAACAACATCGTTGTTCCTAAAGTTGACTTGACTCAATCTGAGTTGATTCAAACTGACTCGATAAGTCTTCGTCAAATTGACCCGACCATGCTATGGCATGATAGGATGGGGCACATTGGAGGAAAAGGACTTTGAGCTATGCATAAAAAAGGTATGGTCGAAGATTTTCCTAAAGGTAATTTACAAGTTGACTTTTGTGAACATTGAATATATGGAAAATAAAGTCGGGTGAGGTTCCCATCTGGAGAAAAAAGGGTAAAGGGGATTCTAGAATTGGTTCATAGTGATGTGTTTGGCCCTATTTCAATGCCTTCACCTAGTGGATCCCTATATTATGTATCCTTCATAGATTATTTTTCTAGGAAGACATGGATATATTTCCTAAGGAAGAAATCAGATGTTTTCGATAAATTCGAAGAGTTTAAATATGTTGTTGAAAACCAGACAGATAAGAAGACTTAGGTGCTAAGAAATGACAATGGTGGTGAATTATATGGATAATAATTTGACCAGTTCTAGAAGTAGTGTGGTGTATCACACCAAAATACCACACCATATACCCCACAAAAAATGGAGTTTCTAAGAGAACGAACATAACATTTATGGACAATGAAACAATCATTCTCAGTGGTGTTGGCCTCACACAGAATTATGGGCAGAGGCAATCCACACTGTAAAATATCTGGTGAATATGTCTCCTTTGTTGGTGTTAGTCAACACAACTCCACGTGATGTATGGTCTGGTAAGAAGTATTCAGTTTCACATCTCAAAGTATTTGGTTGTGATGCATTTGTGCATGTTCCCAAAAAAAAGAGGAGCAAGTTGGAAAATAAGGAAGTCAAATGTATTTTTATTGGATACAAAGAAGCAATGAAAGGATATAAAATTTGGGATCTTGCATCAAGGAAAATAGTGCACACTCGAGATGTGGTATTTAGAGAAGTCGAAAGGAAGTCTGAGTCTGAAGTGATGGTTCAAATAGAGAATAATCAAGAGAATGTGTGGTTTGAGCTGAGGAATGAAGAATATGATTCAGATGAGTCAACAGAATTAGATGAAGAAGTGGAACAACCAACCCTAGTTGTAAGGAGGTCAAAATGAGTAAGAAAACTAGTCGAAAGGTATAGTTTGCCCGAATTCCATTCCACATTTATGTTAATTTCCACTGACAAAGAGCCCAAGTTAATCAGAGAGGTAGTCGACTCAGCAGAGGGTAAACTCTAGAAGGATTCCATGGTCGAAGAGATGGAATCCTTACATAAGAATGAAACATGGGGTTTAGTTGAGTTACCTAGTGGAATAAATCATGTTGGTAGCAAGTGGGTATTCAAGAATAAGATGAATGTCATAATTCAAGTCGATAAATTCAAATCTCGACTGGTAGCGAGAGGATATTCCCAAGTCGAAGGAGTCGAATTCGGTGATATTTTTCCCATGTTGCAAAATTAACTTCCATTAGAGCACTAATGTCTTTGGTTGTAACATTTGATTTGGAAATAGAATTGATGGATGTGAAGACAACATTCCTACAAAAGGACTTGGAAGAATAAATATACATGAAATAACCTAAAGTATTTTTAGTAAAGGGCAAGAAATATTTGGTGTGCAAGTTGAAAATATCCCTTTATGGTCTAAATAAATCACCAAGGCTATGGTATCAAAAGTTTGACACATATATCCTTATTCTGGGATCTGTGAGAAGCAAAGATAATCATTACATATATTATAAGGAATAAGGTGGGTGTTTCATATATGTAGCATTGTATGTTGATGACATGTTGTTGATCGGAAACACCATGAACGCAGAAAAGGAGGTGAAGAACAAACTATCCTCCAAATTCGACATGAATGATCTTAGTGCAACAAACTTCATTCTGGGAATAGTAACAAGAGAGATCGAGCATCTAGAAATCTCTCGATGAACCAGAAGAAATATATTGAAACAATTTTGATATTTTTCAACATGTAGGATTGCAAACCTGTGAAGGTGTCAATTCTTGTGGGAGAAACGCTAACTATTGAACGGTGTCCAAATACATGGGAATAAATAGAGGGTGTGGCACATGTTCCATATGAAAATTTTGTTGGTATTCTAATGTATTTGATGGTATACACTCGACCATACATTTCCCATGTAGTGGAAGTCTTGATCAGATACATGTCAACACCTAGAAAGGAGCAATGAATAATTGTCAAAAGAGTATTCAGGTATTTCTGTGGTACAAAATATTATGTTATATACTATCAAGGAAAGCCTGGAGGTGACAGTTAAGTAAATGTACATCGATTTTTCGATGTCGACTAGGCTAGAGATATGGATCAATGAAGGTCGACCAGTGGATATGTGTTCAAGATGTTCAGTGGAGCAATCAGTTGGATGAGTAAGCGATGGGAGGTTGTAGCCTTGTCAACAACAGAAGTTTAATACATGGAAGATACATATGGAAGCAAAGAATTAGTATGGCTACAATGATTGTATTCAAGAATTGGGTTTGAGTAGAGAGATATGAAGATAATTTGTGATACTCAAAGTGAAATATTTCTAGAAAAGAACCCAACTTACCATTCCAAAACTAAGCATATTGATGTACAATACCATTTCGTGAGAGATATGGTAGAAAGAAACAAGGTGTTGTTGGATAAAGTACACACATTGGAAAACATAGTAGACTCATTGACGAAGTCTGTGAGTTTTGTGAAGTTCTCTTGGTGCAGAGACGAAATGGGTATCGTTGCCCTAGTTTTGTGAACAAGAGTTCAGGAATATCTTGGTTTTAGAAAAGAAGACAACAAGTTGGAGAATGTTAGGTTGTTATATTATTTGCAATGAAATTCAAAGGTATAGGTGGATCGACCAGGGAAAGTCTAAGTTGAAGTAATCGACAGCAAGTTGAAGAGGTCAACTAACAAGAGGTCGACATGAATTCATGTGGCAACTGACCAAAGACCAAATGGAGGACGACTGGTAATCTGACTTGGTAGTCGACTGTAACAAAATCCTGAGATTCATGGTATTTGTAGAAAATGATATGCGTAGATCTATAACCATTTTTTGGTTCCTTTCTTTAGGGTTTTTCCTATTGTAAATCCTATAAATAAAACATGTCGTAATGTTGTAAAAGATAATCTTTAGAGAAATCATTTTAGAGGTTGTTGGTCATGTAGATGTAAGTTGAATTGGCTACAAGGTTGTTCTTATGTAAAGAAATAAGGTATGATGTCGATTGTGTCTTAGGTGTAGACCATGGCTAGGAATGTAACATTTTATTATGAATGAATAAGACAACAAGAGATAAATATTCTCAAGGAATGTTGATTTTCACGTTTGGGTTTCTAGGATAAAATATTTGTGTAATGTGTGTTTGCTTCATCATTTACTTTCTTGATTAAAAATTTCTTCCTCTCTTCTACTAGGTTTAGCGTGGAAGTTTTTAATTTCCTCACAGATGTATGGTTGTGGTTCATTTTTCATGGTGAATTATTTTGGATTTTAACAACACGTCTCAATTCGATACCACTTACCCCTCGATGATATGTGGCATCCCTTCACTGGTTTTGCATCACTAGCAAATTTTTAGAAACCGCTTTTCTAATGATGTGATGCCACTTATGGTATCATTATCCACTCCATTGGTCACCCTTTCCACTCTAGAATACTACCATTGATCCATATGGATATCGGTGTCCAACCACCTTTTCCAACTGGCTCAAAACAGTTTTCTGACATTTTTGGCAATTTACTATTTTTAGCAGCTTTTACTTCCGGGGCCATTTTGAGGGCCTAAATGAAGGTTTTTCGACATCGAGATCCTCAATGATATCCAAAGGCATTATTGATCCCCCAAAATGAATCTCCTCGGTGATACCTTTCCAACGGGCTATCACACGCCTAAAACGGAGATCGTATGCAAAAGTTACGACCCCGGGAAGTTGATGTACTAGCTTAACCAAACGGGGCCCACATGACATTTGGCGTTTCATCTCCTAGGGTTAGGTTTTTGGATGTCTAGGGTTTTTGGAATTATTTCTTATTGTAAAAATGCTTTCAGAGCCTCATTGTAACCTTCTCTTTGGAGATAATAAACGTCATCTCTTCTGAGGAGATAAGCCCATACCATTCCGATGAAGCTTGTTTTCAATTGCATTTCACAGTTTAGGAAACGGCTACGTTATTGAATAGAAACCGGTTTTAATGTATCTACAGTATTATTATGTGTTAAGCACTTGTTAATAATCTATATTCGATACCCCGTTCTGCTCCTTAAAATCGGATGCGGTGCTTAGGTATGGTGAATTACCATTTCCTTCGTCTTAATGCATGTCCCAATGACCCGAGATTGGAATTACAAAGAGTTGGGTCGAGGCTTATTTCTCTTGGGCCAGAGGAAGCTCACCATGCCTTAAAGCGACCTCCATAAGCGAGGAGAAAAGAAATATGGCGGGGCGGGAAGTCCTTTCAAGTGGATTTAGAAATCCCTCCACTTAGCCAGGAACTGATATGATGGATAGTTTAGCAAATCCTTGACTTATGGCTACCAATGACTGATGCATCTTCTTGAGCGAAGGTGCTTTATGGAATACAAATAAACTTTGGAGAGTATTTCCCTATATTTGAGGTCAGGATAGATTACAAATGAGTGTAGACAAAGTGGTTGAATCTACTAGAAGGGGTATTATTTTTATTTCATAGAGTTTGAATAGAGAAGAATTCGCACTCCTCAAAGCCATTCCCCATGTCAAAGATTGGTGGGAAACTTTACATGAGCAAAAGGAAATAGAGGAAACCCTCATTATTTTCAATCGCAGCCTTTAGGAATCCTTGAGGGATGTTATTAAAAGAACCGGTACCACAATGGAAGTTATGATGACCTATATACCAAATGGACAACACCGCAGCAAGAAAGAGACCAGCCGATTACGAGGATTTCCACAAATCTTCCATACCTTAGCACCAAGTTGGAATTATCAAGATTGGAGGCGGTATGCGGTGCTCAATTGTCGCGGTGCTCTACATAGATACGTCTAGAACGAAATGGAATTTCTATACATCTCATCCTTGGGCCTGACCCTCTGGAGTATATGCGTCAAATCGAGAGGAATCTCAGGCAAAGGCAACGGCAATTTGGGCGCAGAGACCCCGCGCAAAATCGGGGAAAGAAATTATGGCCCCAATACCGGCGAACAAAGGCGAGGGCAAAGATGGATAATTATCAAGACAACCGATTTTAGAGACCACGAGCAAAGAAGGGACAGGAAAGACAAAGAGGGGACCACAGGAAGTGGGTGCGACTTCCATAAGATCCTTGGCATAACACTGCTGGTATGTCAATGATCCTTTGGGTAGAATGATAGAAACCTGAATGGATGGAGATCCGACTCAAGGAGACGAACCAGAAAGGGAGAAAGCGGATCATTGTTGAAACCAGTGCTACCGTTACTTACCACGCGAGATCCGGTCTGGTGAACCCGGTGAGCCGGAGAAGAGCACTGCTCGTTCCACGGATGTAGGTAAGGCGCAGCTACGCTTCATACGTTGGCCCGGTAGTAGCGGAAGACCTCATCTCAGTGCTGCGTCAAAGCGGCCCCTACCAACAAAATTAAGCACCCACAGCCTACACCACCTTTGGATGAAACTCGCCAAAGGAAGTGATCATGATAGCAGTGTATTTGTCATATGGAATCAAGCCCTTGAAGGCAGGGAATTATTGTGCCGGTGATGTTCCTCCTCTTGAATTTTGTGATGTTCTTTTTAGGTGTGACACTTATTTGCCAGAACATCATGTTGTACATGAGTCTAGGCATCACAGTGAGTGGTATTACTTTGAGCGAAATTATGCAGGATGCGAGGCCGGATGACCACCTAAGGTATTTATTTCCTTGATCTCGCTAAGCAATGCGGGGAGGTCATCTCGGATGCGGTATCTTCTTCACGATTCTCCTCTGAGGAATAAAGCGAAGATTGCATCATCGGTCCTACTGCGACGACTCTCCCACTGCTTGAAGAATGTAGATAGAATTAGAGTGGAAGAATGCACAGGATATCTTCTCCCTGAGGGGTACCTCTGCTTTATAAGTCAAGCACCCCATCGTCGACCCGGTACCTTGCATTGCCCAATGCAGGCTAATCCTATAAATCGCTCTTTATTAGAGATGAGGAGATCAAGAGGCAGATCCAAGAGCTGCTCCCACAAGGCACATCGCCTAGCTCATCACCTTGTAGGGAGCCAATTCGTCTTGAAATACACCGAAGAAATATGCGACTGGCGGCTCTACCTTATTGATTAGAGACTCTGGAATTAAAATCAACATTCGAGGAAGCCGTTACGATTCCTGAATCGATGAGCCTCCTTGATCAATCACGGGGCCAAATACGCCTATGGGTGTCCCGGAAGTCCATTTACCACGGGTCCAGGAGCTCGAGGGAATGAGCCGGATGTATGGAAGTTCGTCTTCAATTGAAAGGAAGGACTTTTTGAATGGTTGGTCATGCCCTTTGGTTTGACAAATTCCTCGATACTTTCATGAGGATGATGGATGATATCCTGTGACCATTCATTAATACTTTTGTAGTGGTGTATACGGATGACATTCTAATTCTGAAAGACTTGGGATGAACACTTACAACATATTGGCCAGTTACGCACCTACGGCGGCTGCAGCTATCATGTAACTGGAAAAGTATGCCGACATGGGCCGGGGTCCATTGCAGGCTACACATCGGTGATGCATAGGTGTACGCTGTGGATCCATCAATATCAAGTCATCGGGAAGTGACTGGCCAGCCCCAACAACACTCAGGCTTGGAGCTTCTTGGGACTTACTGAATTGTCTTGGCACCATAGGTTCGTGTTGGGTTTCTCCCATATTACATTTTCAGTAAAATAGCGGGGGAGTGGTAGGTACGAAGTAGCGAGAATTCCTTAGGGCGGTCCAACAACAAAGCGTTCGATGGTTGAGGCGTATTACTCCTGACCCGATTACTTTCCTCACCAGACCTGCAACATCCCTTTAGATCGAGACATATGCTTCCAGAACTAGGGGCCGTAGGCGATACGTTCTCATCGGCTTACAGCCACCGCCCCATGGCCTATCATGAGTAGAGACGGCTATGGAACAACATCCGTGGTACCCTACTGACAAAGAAATGTCTCCATTGTACAAGCATGTAGCCGGTGGAGACATTACATTCTTGGGAAGGGGAGAGTCATCCACACTGATCGCCAGAAGCCAACGGTTCATACCAAACATAGGGGAAAGCGCTTAAAATGGCCATCAAGAAGTGGTCCACGCGCACCAGCGGTTCCACCTCAACAAAATTATAAAGCGGAAGCACCCGATCGCGCCGATTTACCTCGATTGACCGCTAGTGTAATTTCCACCTGATGCTAGAATCTTTACTGACCCATGAGACATCTAGATATGGCCCCAACTCTATGGGAAGACGGACCACGGCTTAGCCACCACCTACAAATGTTGGAGTTACAAATTAGAGTTATGCGATAATTCCATCGCCGGGATGGGTTATTTGTATACGTCGGGCCATGCTCGTATTTCCATCAAATGGAGTGAAGCGAGATGATGCAGAGCCCACACAATGGGTGGCGGGACGCCCGGCATTGAAAATGATGCGGCGATTCGGAAACATTTCTCTGCGTGAAACTTAGTATGGAGAATTCCGGTAAATGTCTCGAATCCACCTGCTTTGCTGCGCTGTACCAAACCACGACCACTAAAACCAAGGCTTGTACACCTCTTACCTACTCCCCTAGCAGACCGGCAGGAATCCATCTCAATGGACTACATATGAGGCCTTTCATCCACCAAAGAGGGGAAATGGTATGTTTTTGTGGTTGTTGATAAACTTTCACAAGATGGCGATTACAGTTTACGCAAGAAGAGCATCCGCAGTGAGCCAACACCGACTCTTCTTTGAACTGACTTCTTGCAGGTACATTTTGGAATCCCACAAACCATTTTTCGGATCGGGATAAATTGATTTCGCACATTACAGTTGAGCCTACAGTCCTTCTTGGACGCAAACTCCTGCGTCCATGGCCTTCCACCCTGGGCAGGATGGCTGACGAGGGTTGTAAATCAGATGATTGTGCATATCAGCCATGTATGTTGAAGAACCCTGCAACATGGGATGAGATCCTTCCTTATTTCCAACATATCTACAACCAAGCTCTGCATAGCTAAAACGACCACAACCCATTTGATTTGGGGTTGGGATTCCAACCATGGAGTCCCATAGATGTTGCACTTCCCCATACGGTCACCTCGATTGACTCATCCCCTACCGCTCAAATGGAAGGTAAAAACCACTAGATTCATTGAGTGGATCGGTACATCCATAGCGGGTTTAGGATATCCTACGAGAGTCAATGACAAATTTTAAATAGTTACCATGATCAACACCGGTTGCCACACTAGTTTTAGGTGGGCAACAAAGTGTGGTTGCACTTACCAAAGAGCATGCCACAAGACCCCATCGGAAGCTACGACCATTCCATTATGGGCCGTACACTATCGCCAAGGATGTGGGGATAATTTTTTGGAGCTCAACATTCCTCCTTTCCTTGGCACGCACCCAATGTTCAACGTGGATCTCAACCGTAGGCTTCCCACCATTATTGGACACCTCGAGTAAATGAGCCGGTGGCACCAGCGAGAGCTCAACCCATTTGCCGCTGGCGATCAATGGTATTGTGGACACATTGATCAAGGGCACTTGACAACAAAGGGATCCATCTTTGTCGAGTCGTCAAAGCGGTCGACTCTGCGCAAGGCAGAAGTGATGCTCACGGGGCCAAGTCCGGTGAGAGAGAAATTTCCCCTCATCTAATGCGCGAGGGACCTCCAACATGATGGAGACCATTGCTTCCTAAGGAGGTTGATCAATGGATGGATGCCAGTGAGCCACCCACCTTCAAGCGGCTCAAAAGATAGTTTTCGACATTTTGGTGAATTTACTATTTTAGTAGCTTTTAACTTTCAGGGCCATTTTAAAGGCCTAAAATGGAAGGTTTCAGCATCGAGCTCCTCAATAATGAACAAGGGCATGGTTAGGCCCCAAAATGGATCTCCTCAACAATACCTTTCCAGGCTATCACGTACCTAAAAGCGGAATCGACAGCCACCAAAGGATTCTGACCGGGAAGTTGATGTACTAAAGCTTACCCAAGCGGGGCCCACATGACTTTGACCCCGGGAAGTTGATGTACTAGCTTACCCAAACGGGGCCCACATGACTTTTGGCGTTTCATCTCCTAGGGTTAGGTTTTTGGATGTCTAGGGTTTTTGGAATTCTTGATTATTGTAAAAAGGCCTTCAGAGCCTCATTGTAACCTTCTGCTGGAGAATGTGCATTGTCTTCACATCTCTTCTCAGAGATAAGCCGCCACCATTCCAGCAAGCTTGTTTCCACTGCATTTTACAGTTTCAGCTTATTTCGTTATTGAATAGAAAACCAGTTTTACTGTATCTCTGTTATTTTGTGTTAAGCACTTGTTAATAATCTGTATTCATTCTATTCTGCTCATAAAATCTGGATCAACCATGGCATGCCACATCACTCGCCACATGTCCCCTACGTCAAGCTAATTTCATGTATGAAAAATTACCCAAATTTTCCAAAAATCATATTTTTTACATTTTTTTCAAAAATGCATAATTTCAGGCAACCATGAAACTCCAAATTTAAGCTTTCTATGGCTAATTTTTTCCTTGTTCATGTCAATTCAACCTCTGCACCCAAAATGCAACACTTCCATGTTGAATTCTCCATGAATTTCACTGTAGAAATTAGGGTTTTTTCCCAATTTCACCCAATTTCGCCATGGATGCGTTGAAATGTCCATAATTCGACCAATTTCATGCCAAAAATTCTCAAACGAAGGTTAAAAATGGGGATTTCAACCCTTGAACTCAATTCCATCAAATTCCTCGTGAATTTTCCCTCATTTCATGGGAGTAATTTTGAGAAATGATTTGCAGACATCCTCTGAGCTTTAAATCCTAAATTCCAAGTTCTTTGTGTTATGCCTAGCTAAAGATAATGGGAGTGTACTCAGACACACAAACTTTATTAAAGATGGAAAATAAATTACATAATTAATGCAAGACCTCACAATCTCAAACATTACTCTCGCGTGAGAAAATGAGAGCTTAAATAAGTTCATCATACTAATTCTAAGCTAATTTTTGTTATGGATATTTTATCATATAATCATGTGAGTATGATAAGTGTCCATGTACATTAAATAAATTTTCTAACAATTTCCTATTTTGTTGCTTCTAAGAAGCGACTCTTTTCTAGACTTATTATCTTTTCTAACAAAATACATTCTAGAAAATCCTAAGAATGATAAAATAATATTATACTAAGTATTTTAGGATCATAATATCTAACATTCCCCCCTTGATCCAAAATTACATTGGAACAAATACCAATTTCTTCTCTAAACTTAGTAAATTTGATCCTACCAAGTGGTTTCGTAAAAGTATATGAGATATGATCTTCAAAAGGACCGTATATTGGTTCGATGACGCCCTTTCCAATGAGCGTCTTGGTGTAATGATACTTTGCATCTACATGCTTTGTTTTGGAATGAAAACTTATATTTTTAGCAAGTTTAATGGCCAAATGATTATCAATTAAAAATGAAGTAGCTTTTTTTTGAGAAATTCTCAAATCCTATAAAACATTGTGTAACTAAACTACCTCACATGTTGCTTCCCATGCTGATATATATTTTGACTTTGCTGAAGAATTTGCAACTGTAGTCTGCTTCTTGCAACTCCAAGAAATTTCCACTAATCCCATGTTCATCAAATAACTTCCATCTGGATTATAGTTGATGCGGTAAACCCACTTGCATCCGATGGGTTTGACATATGGATGAAAATAAACAAGTTTCCAAGTCCTATTTTCGATCACTGCTTTATACTCATCAACCATTGCTTTTTTCCATTCTTCATGTTTTACTTCCTCTTTGAAAGTTCAAGACTCAGTAAAATCATTTGATACAAAGGAAAAAAATTATTCGTCCATGTTTGAACTTCTTGTACCTATTTTGTTTCATTCATCAAGTCTGACATATTTCAAAAGTTGAATAGCCCACTTAGGGAGTTGATGTTGACTCTTTGGGGATCTGAACTATCACCATTATTAAAAATAGGATTAATAAAAAAAAATATCTCCTTTGGTCTAAAGTATCTGGAGGTGGAGTTTCATTATCTGATGAAGATTCAACTGAACTTTGTGATGAAAAATAAGGTAAACTTGATAAATAATTTTCATGTTTTGAAAAAGTTCAAAACCAGTGTTGTTGACTTGGTTGATTGTGCATCTTGATTTTCTCTTTATCAACTTGTTTGTCCAATATTTTGAGAAGTGTTTCTATCTCTACAACACTTTTTCTTTATGTTTCGTCAAAGATAACATATTTACTTACAATAAATTTGACATTGGTTAAAATACAATATTCCTTCTTCTCATCGGAATATCCAAGCAAGATACATTTCACACTTCGTAAATCTAACTTAGATCACTTTTATTTAGGAACTAATGCATAAAATATTGAACCAAAAACTCAAATATGTTTGATTCAAGGCTTTAATCCATACCATGCTTCATATGGTGTGATCCCATCCAAAGAAGAAGTGGAGATCAGTTCCTTAAGTAAAAAACAATATGAACTGCTTCAGCCCAGTATGAGGGACTTAATTTTTGTAAGGTTAACATGGATCACACCATTCCTAACAAAGTGTGATTCATCCTTTATGTTACTCAATTCTGATGAGGAGTGTATGAATTTGCAAATTTTGTTATGATTCCCTTTTCACTATAGAAAGTCTGGAATTCATTAGAAGTGAATTCCCCTCCATTATTGGTTTGTAATGTTCCAATATTTTTCTTAGTTTCATTTTCAACAAGATGCCAAAAAAACTTGAAATTTTCAAAGGTTTCATACTTTTCCTTCAAAAAATAAACCCAAGTCATTCTACTACAAACATAAATGAAGAGTAGAAAATATTTACAGCCACCTATGGAATTCTCTAGGGATCCACAAAGATCGTTATGAGAAAGTTGCAAACATTTGTTTGCATGCCATGAACCTATTAGAAATTTCTCTCTATTTATTTTTCTTGTAAATGAAAGCTTCACATCTTGCATTATCTTTCTTAAAAGTGGGAAGTCCTCGAACCATTCCCTTTTTTTGAAGTTGTGAAAGACTTTCAAAATTCAAATGGATGTATCAGACATGCCATAACCTTATAGGTGAAATCATTGAATCCATAGCTCCTACAAAATCTATCTTCTGAGGAATGGATTTCCCTTTCATCCTAAGAAGCTTGACATCTTCATATCATGTCATTACCGTCTTCAAAAAAAAAATTGTGATGTTGATTTTCACCAACACATATTCCATGATGATTTGATATACTGCTTGTTGAATCATCACTAATTACAATAAATTATTTTTGAATGTCGGTACATACCAAAAATTTGATATCATTTTCTCTCCAATTTCAAGAAGAGAAACTTTCACTAAACCTTTTCCATAAGGTGTGTTTGTTGTATCATCAGCCAAAAATATTGAATTGAAGATACCTATATCACCATGCTCTGATACCAATTGAAGATACTATAAGTGTGCTCAGACACACAAATTTTATTAAAGGAGGAAAATAAATTACATATTAATGCAGAGATTACAGTCTCAAACATTACTCTCGCATGAGAAAATGAGAGCTTAAATAATCTCATCATACTAATTCGAAACTAATTTTTGTTATGGAAATCTTATCACATAATCATGTGAGTATGACAAGTCTCCATGTACATTAAATAAAGATTCTAATAATTTCCTATATTGTTGCTTCTAAGAAGCCACTCTTTTCTAGACTTATTATCTATTCTAACAAAATACATTCTAGAAAAGCCTAAGAATAATAAAATAATATTATACTAAATACTTTGGGATCACAATATATAACACTTTCTCATGAAGGCTCAATGTTGAACATATGGCTCAGATACCACATTGTAACATCCCTAGCCTCCAAGAAGAGCCACGCCACACAAATATTTTTCTCTCACACCATTTATTAATTAACGTGCCCTACATATGCAATGAATATGCAGTTTTAACAACATAAAATGCATATATATATATATATATATATATATATATATAGTTAGCATAATTAACCATATATAAATCATCATAAACACATCAAAGACACTTATCTTTTAATTAAAATCATTGAATGGTTGTAGGCCTCTAACGTTCCTCCTAGCCAAAGAATTTGTCATTCATTCACTCTCAATAGTAGGTCACCTTCGAGTTGGGGATATGACTCCATGTAACATACCCATCCCCCAGTTGGGCTACGTCACTACTAAAACAACCCAATAAAAATTTATGATGCCAAATCTAAATGCGGAAATAACACACAACGTGACATTCTAACTCATGCAGATATCCAGACTGAATAAAAATGTAAATCCAATTACTTTAAATGTGCACAACAACAACTAAGTGCATACAACATCGTTCCACCTCAAAATATAGATTCATATACATCAATTCTACTTATAGCAAGTAGCATTAAAAAAATATAACTCTGATTAAAATACACAACAAATATATCACCATTTAACACAAATCAACACAACAGATAATAACACTTATCTTATGAAAATATGCAACCCGCTTCAGAGGAAGGACATTCCTCTGAACCGTGGACTTGTTATTCCATTTCTCAATAGAAAGTCACCCATGAAATGGATTTATGAATCCACAAGCGATTATGGTCCTTAAGACTGGCTAATGTCCCCCTCTCTGTTGGAATACTGAGAGGGGGGGTGAATCAGTAATAACGTAATTATAATCATTTTTCTCCAAATAATCCAAGTGTTATATCAATGCAGAATTATTATCCAATAATGAGCAATAAGAAATGAACAATCACACACATACACAATACATCAATGTTTTACGTGTAAACCCAAATAGGGAGAAAACCACAGAATGTTTTATCTTATATGTCTTGAATAATTACATTCATTAGAAGCACCAACTTCCTTTGTTTTCCAGCTGCAACTGGAAGGAGGCTCCAACCCCCTAGTTTCTCAGGCTACAACCTGAG
>SNQJ01S0077755.1:39878-50735 GCA_010110895.2 Picea sitchensis | reverse complement strand
CCCCCCATTTTTGGAAACTCCTTATTTATTAACTCAAGAACCTCTCGAAAACCACCTCCCCCCTAAGCATAGGGGTTTATGCTGCCATATCAAGTGAAGGAATATATATCATCCCATGTTCCATTAGAAAAATATTGATCTAAAGAGGGATTTTGCACAATAGTCTTCCTCTGGCTCCTTCTTTGAATATGACTTCTTCTTTTGAAAAATATTGGTGGTTATCTACAAAAAACTTGATAATATAACCTTCTAAAGTAGTATTCACCCATAAGTCCATAGCACAAGAGATCTAATGATATAACTAGTGAAGAGATGCTAAACCCTCACTAGTCTAGTTATATCTTATTTTAACTAGATATTTATATTATAGAGCTTCTTGTAGCTGATCTAACCACTGGAATAACTCTTTAGGAAAGCTAATCCAAAGGATCTCGTACTAGTCACTTGCATGCTCTGAATAGAAAACAACACTCTTCAAAACCATACAAATTTTGTGATGTAGCTCAGCTTGTTGTTGTATGAACACATTGCACCTTCTTTCCCACCAATATTCAACATCATAGTTGAATAGCGAATGAGGCATCCTCTAACAACTCACTTTAAATCTCAGGTCCCGACAATAGAACCATTTGTTGGTGCAAAATCAAGACCAGGGTTCTCAGAGGTTGCCAACAAAAGATACCATTGTAGTCTAGGAGCACTGACATATTCAACCTTTCGCAAGGGAAGGAGGTCTCACCTGAAGCACTGTCGAGACATGTGTGGTGAAGTGAGTCAAGGAGAATGCATCATTGGCTTTGACATTACCATGTTCAGATTCATACATCAATATGCAAATACATTCATATAAAGTGACTAAACACTAAATACACTTGACATAAGTAATTGCACTACATAGAAACCATAGATTCATACACATTATAATAAAATTTTAGGGCCCAAACAATCCATTATATTATCAATGTCTCAAAACTATCATACAATGAGTAAATATCTCATACAATAACTTATGCAACTTAATCTATTCCTAGATACCCATTACATAATCTACCCTATTGCGCAAGAACAATAACATCCAAAAACCCATTACAAAAATATCATGAATTCATAACTTGATCCCAACCTAAATGAAATAAAAACTAGAGTAACTCTCCTGTGTGCTCATTTTTCAAAAATGGAACTCTCTCTTTTGAACCAATCAACCAACCAAACAACCCTTTACCTCATGGCACTACCTTCCTCTTTATACCTTTCTCCTGGTTGCTTCTTAGAATTCTTGTTCTGCTACTTTTCCTGCATTTTTCTACTATCATTTGGTGATTTTTCCACTTTTCTATATACTTGTCCAGTTGGTTCATGGTGCTCTTTGTTGTCTCCACTATTGTTAGAATTTTAATTATCTTTTAGCTCTTGTAAATAATTTCTTCTACCATCCCTTTTCAACTTGGTCATGCAACACTTTCCTCAAAACTTTTTCATTTCCGCAAAAATAGACATTTCTTAAAATGGAGGGCCCAACACTGATGATGGGTGGAGTGTCCACTCAAAACATTGGACATTTCAAAAAATCCACACAGTTTTTATCCAAAACAATTTCCGACATTATGACTAACTATGGAAACCTGCACACTCAAACATTATGAATTAGTGGAATAGGTGGGTGGGCACCAATATCCACTTGGATCAGTCCTTCCCCCTTAGGAAGAAATTGTCCCCATTGCATTAATTTCCTCCATTAGATGAGGAAACTTATGCTGAATTTGACTCTTGGTAATCCACTTTCCCTGGTGAAGAAGCTTCCCTTCTTTGACAACCCAATAGAGTTGGATATTCTACTAGTGGGTTCCCTTCATCCTAATGTCCATGACCTAATCTACTATCTCCTGTTCAATGCAATTGGGATTGATTTCTATAGGGGACAACAACTTGGTTGCATATGAAGTGTCCAGGAGAGGTGGAAAATATGGGTGAAGCAATTCCACATTAAATATTGGGTGCAAGCAAAGGAAACGGGGAATAATTAATTCAAAATCATTCTCACCCATAACCTTGGTGATAGTGTAAGGCCCATATTAGAGTGGGTGGAGATTCTTATGGGGATCTGTGAGGCACTCTTTCTACAAATGAAACCATACCTTATATCCTACTTTAAACTTGTGTGGTAACTAATGATGATCATGGTGTTGCTTGTACTTAGTGTTGGCTTTCTGTAAAATGTCATGAACGTGTTGTTGAATGTGATGGATTCGCTCAAAAAAATTGGTTTCTCGATCATCCTCGGTATGAGCATGGGAAGAGCTATCTTAATGGGGGCCAATGGTTGGAAGTCCAAGAACACCTGAAAATGGTTGTGGATAATAGAGCTATGGAGGGATCTATTGTAGCTATGTTGAATATAAGGAAGGCTCTCATCCCATGTGCATGGATTTTTGGAATTATACATACTCATGATATGGAAAATAATCATGTTGACCACCTCCATTTTTCCACCAGTCTGTGGGTGGAAAGTAGTTGATATGGTTAGCTTGGTGTCCATTATTATCCGTAGGCTGGAACAAAAGTAATCAAGAACTTGTTGTATTGATTTTAAATAATGTTCTGTGGGATCCCAAAATGAACCTAAACACGATCGAGGAAGAGCTTATCGGTGGCCTTGGCTATGATGATTTTCTTGCAGGGTGCCAAGATTGTCATCTTAGAGAATCTATCAACAACCACAAAGACATAGTCATTCCCATGCTTGGTTGAAGGAAGAACATACATGTAATCCAAGGAGATGGACTCCCAAGGCCTATCAAGAGTAGGAAGAGGGGTGTATAACCCTTGTTTCTTGATGGTGAGTTTGGAAATGGCACAAAAAATGTGGGATCTAATGTACTTTCATACATATTTCCGAAGATTCAACCAATAAAAATGATTTTTCAATACTACCACTATTTATTCCACACCAAAGTGTCTTGCCACTCGACTGTAATGAACTTCCCAAATAAGCTTTGCATGCTCGCTTCAAGCAACACAAATATAGTCAGATGGAATAGCAAACCATATTGGAGATGAAAGTATGGAATTGGTTTTCCTGCATTCAATGTCTGATAGGGAGAAGCAAAGTCAAAGTCACTATTGTATAATTGTTTCCACCTCGACATATCATGGCCATAGGAGTAAAGAACTGTGGTTAGTGCCACAACTGGGGGTCGACCAAGGAAATCTAGAACATGGTTGGTGTTTTATTTTTTGTAATTGATGTTCAAGTGGAACTGTTGTAGGTACATGAACCACTTATGATGGTGGTAATTCTATAATTTTCCTTGTGTCTGCATGAATTGCAAAGGCATGTGATTAGTGTGGATGGTTGTTTCCTTCCCTAGAATGTAATGCTTCCACATATATTTATCATAAGTTGGGTATCTACGAACAACATCAGATATTGTTTCAATTTTATAGGCCATCAAATGCCCATGTTGAGTGAGGACTACACCGACAACATAAACTAAAGAATCTATCTCAATATCAAATGGTTGTTGTAGGTCTAGTAGAATAAGGATTGGTGTTGAGCAGAGGCAAAATTTCAAATCCTTGAAGGATTTCTACTGGGGAATATCCCAAACAAAATTGTTCTTTTCTCCACCCTTTATCACTTGGCTTAGGGCCCAAGCGATATGAGAGAGCCCCCAAAAAAACTTGAGATAGAAACTGGTGAGGCCAAGATGCTGTGGAGCTCGGTCAGTGTCTTCAGGGATGACCAATTGTGGATGACCTGGATCTTGGATGGATCCACATGCACACCCTTCTCATCAATGATGTATCCCAAATATTGGATTCTTTGTGTGTTGAAGAAACATTTCTCCAAATTGGCATATAATTTTTGTTGTCACTGGGGTGCCCAAGACCTACTTAATGTTCTTCAAATCTTCCTCCCATGTTTTTTCAAATATGAGGACGTCATACAGATATACGACCATAAAGGAGTTTGTGAATGGTTGTAATATATCATCCATAATCTGCATGAATGTGGTCGGGGAATTAGTCAAGATGAAAGGCATGACCAACCACTTGAAGATACATTCCTTGGACTTGAAGGTTGTCTTCCATACATAATTTTTCTCAATTGACACCTAGTGGTATCCTGACTTCAGATCAATATTACTAAAAAATTTAGCTCCTATAAGATAATCGCGAAGATCATCCATTCAAGGGATGGGATACCATATTTTTACTGTGATCTTGTCTAATGCTCTTTAATCAATACAAAGTCACCATGTCTAATCCTTCTTTCGTACTTGAACAACTGGGCCACCGTAAGGTGAGGATATTGGTCTGATGTGGCCTTTAATAATTAGTTCTTGTATTTGGTGTTTGATTTCTTCATTCTTCATAGTATAATGCATGTATATAGGGTCGTTAGGAAGAGGAGCACTGGGTGTCAAATCAATTGAGTTCTTTACCTGACAGTGCAATGACACTCTAGTAGGTGAAACAAGGATGCCTTTGTTCTCTTCTACTATCTTTTCCACCTACTACTCATGTGTAGAGATACCTATTGAAAAAAGGGTTCTTGTGGTTGAGGTGACCTTCCATTCACCTTACGAACTAACCATAAAGAGGACAAATCTCTCGGTTTGAGAAACCACCTTTCAGCTCGACTTCATGGAGATAAAAGAGACCATAGTAGTTTGGATTTCCTTCGGCACCCTATAGAGTTTACCTCCCAAAGTAATAATTACACTACGAAACCTAGATTTATGAAGAACATGACACTTCCACATATATGGTTTACCTAAAAGAACATCACAAACTTAAAGGGGGGAAATATCACAAAACACCTCGTCTTTGAAGGGTTTGATGTAATAATGCAGGAAACATTGTTTGTTGATGCAGACATCCTATCCCTAACTGAGCCAACCGATGGTGTATGGATGATAATGTGACATCATTATTAGTTTCAAACTCTTAACGAACTCTACTAAGATTATATTTTTCTGGCTACCATTGTCAACAATGAAATGGAGGTGGGTCCCCTTCACCCACATATGTGAATGGAAGAGGTGATCCCCTTCTTGAGGCTCCTCTAATTACTTTGGTTGGAATTTTGTGGTAGCAATGGTGACACTAGGTTTTGCGTCAATGATTCATTTTCCCTTATTCGGTTTTGAATCAGATTTTGAGTCCACATCTGACTCTGAGGCTTTCTTCATATCCAACAATAATTGTTTGGAGTGACATTCATTGGTTCTATTCCAAGGGAGTTTTTGGAACTCACACCACTTTCTAGCGTCCTTCTTCTACTTCCCATTACCCTTCTTTTTTGGTGGATTGAACTAGTTGTCCTGGGGTGGACATCATTTCTCTGTCCTTTTATTTGGAAGTTAGGGCCACCTTTATCGTGCTTCTACTCCAATGGGTTTGTAGAGATGAAATCCTTCTTAGTCTTCTTCTTGAATTCTTGCTTGATCTTAGAAACATATCGGTAGTTGAATCCTAGTGAGGATATGTCTAGGAAATCCATATCTATTTTGATGTACCTATGTAGGCCACTATGACACTTCAAGACTAGGTGTCACTTAGAGTATTTAATACCTATATTTGTGCACAAGGTATAAAATATGTTGGTGTACTTTGGCACTGTTTGGTCTCTCTCTTGACACAAATTTGTCCATCTCATGTATTGGTCATCATAGTTTCCAATAGGATAGTTTTCCTCCTTGAGGGCATTAACAAAAGTCACCCAAATGGGTTATGGCCCAAAAATTGTAGACTCATCTAAGGCGTGTTTCTCACATTAAGTTTTCCACCAATATTTGACATGGAAAAAATCCTTAAGGAGAGCGAAGGTGATCTTTTCACTGTTGGAAATTTTTTGGATAGAGAAATAACCTTCTAGCAAACTTAACAATTTTTCCAAAGTGTTGTCGTCTATTTAGGATTCAAATAAAGGAATATCAAAGTTAAGTTATACCTTGAATGGTGTCTCACCTCCGAAATGACTATTGGTTGAAGGTGTCACCATAGTAGTTGGCAGCCATCAAAGGATATGGGATAAATTTTCCATCATCTCATTCCTCTATTGCATGAGGGCTTTCTCAAGCCACAATTTGATAGGATCTCCTACCCCGTTGTCTCTCTTTCCTTCTACCATGGGAGGCCACTTATGTTTGTGAGAGTAGCTGTTCTCGAGAGAAACTAAATCAAGACCCAAATATCTATACCCTGACCTCGTTAAGGATATGCACTAAGAAATGACAAGGATCAATTGATTCTAATACCATTTTTACGAGGAAAATCTCTCTATGGCTAGGGGCAAACCACAACAGACAAAAATGATTGCAAAAATCAAATCTATTCTCAAGTATGCTATATAAAAAAATATACTTGGAAGACAAGATAAAAGTCCTACCTCATCCAGACGTTCGATGAAGTCCACCATTGAGCACTTGAACCAAAGCAATATACCTGCAACTAGTCCTCAACAACCAAGAAAATCAAGCATATGGTGATAATATATTATGTTAGCACATTTAATAGCATAATCCATTAACATACATAACAAATACACCCATGGAATAATAATTCAAATATTTGCAATATATCAATTGGATGAGAAAAGAGAATTTATATTAATATATGATCAGTAGAAGTGAATAAGTTACAAACTTTTGTGTCAGCACGGTTCGAAACCGAGAAGATAAGTTCATTCTAGCTGGGCTTCCACCACTTCAATCCTCCACCAAAGGCAAGCTCATGTAGGAGAGACAATGGAGTTATCACTCAATAAGGGAAGAGCTTGGGGGATGAACTTTGTGTTCAAACTTAATGGATAAAGGGATGCAGACTCAATATGAAGTGAATAATTCCTCCAGAGTAACTTTACTCAAGTTCAATTCTTTCTCCTCTTTTCCATATCTTGGAGTTGGCCCGTTTATATTCTTTAAATGGAACTGAAGGGACGAGTTAGAATGTTTCCAGTATATGGAAGGCCAAGGATCATTGATCTCCTGTCGTGAAATGGAAACCCGACACCATTTTTCATTTTTGGGCACATTTACCGATGTACACAGGTTGTAGTGGTGCAACCTATGTATACACATGATGTATAGTAGGAAAGGTGTGTATATCTGGAAAAAATGTATTTTTAGCTCTGGGATTTGCAAAAAGGAATGAAAATTTTGCATAGGGAAATGGAAAAAGGTTGTATGTGCAAGATTGCATAGGGTGAGGAAAATATTGCTATAACATATGCCCCCTAATGTGTGAGGTCAGAGGAGAATTTGCAATGGCCGAAATACATTATAAAAACCTAGAAGTGGAGTGATGGGGAACCAGATGGAAGAACTAGTTTCTCATTACAATCTATACTGACTTTGCATACAAGGCTTCCAATTTGAATTACATTGTAGATCCATGTCAAAATATACCAAACAACTATCCGTGGACATGAATAGGAAAATACAAATGCAGTTACATGCCAAAGGGTGTCATATTCACGAACAAGGCCCAATAGAACCAGTCTCAAAATCAATCTAAAGATATCTATATACAATGGACTACAATCTGATCTCCCATGATCATTGAAGTCATATAGGTACTGGTCCAATGAAAAGGAAGAAACAACTCAAGAAAGTTGTGGCCACATACTGATGTCTTCAAGTCTTCTACACAATCAGCCAAAGGTGCAAGTCTACATCATGTGAATAAATGAGTTGAGCTTGAACATAATGAGACATCGTTTCATTACTGGTCATTGAGGTATACTGTTAACAAACATGAGACATCCTACCGATGATGAACTTAGGTATCAAGGCACCGAGTAAATTCTTACAAGTGTGAAAAAAGGATTCGGGTTCAAACACTTGAAGAATCCATCAATGAGGACACATTGATGTATTCCCAACTATCGATGGTGAGAGAAATTGCCACTAATGAATGCAAGCCTCAAGGTACTCATAGGACTCTAGATCTCATTTCCAAAATATATGAGATGAAGTCGATGGAAGGAGACCCATTAAAATGAGAGAATTAAAGCATCTCTCATCATTCAACATGAGGTACAAAGCAAGAGCTTCATGATTTGGAGGAAATCGAACGAAGAACATGTTCACGAACCAACAACCCTGTGCATAATTCACGTGTGCCAAGTGCAAGTGGTAAATGAAAAAGACCCTGTGAATATCATCCAATGAGGAAAACTGTTGACAAAGGAGAGGAAACCACCAATAAGGCTAATGGCATCCAAGAAACTACACGAATCCCAATGTGTCAATATATGTCTTGTTGTCGAACACAAGGGAAACCACCCAGTCAATGACCAATGATGAAATGTTGATTGTTGGGTTCAAGTTTACCTACCAATGAGGAAATTAGGACCAGGGTGTGTGATAGAACTACACCATCATGTGATTCTGAGACAAACTGAGGGTATGGTAGACATTCAAAGTCAAGAGTTCTGAGGAATGGCTGACACATGTTGATAGACTCTCTTTGAACAAGAGCATGAGGCATATGGAAGACTTTTTCATCATAGACTTAATGATGAAACCATGAGATGTAGGAGGAATCAATCAATTTATCCATAGGGATTGGAAGAGTAACCAGTCGGGGGAGAAGACTCTCTATAATGAACTCAGCTTCCTAAGGCCATGCTAAAGCCAAAATTATGATGATGAGTGGACTCAATAACTTTGTGCTCTGTTCAAAGGTGATACGATTGCTGCCAATATAAGATAATACTCCCTTTTTCCCATCTTTTTTTTGTTTTTTCATATTCAAATGAATGCAATGATACAGAGGAGGAAACAAGTGTCGCAAGTAAGAAAAACTTGTTCCAACAGTGAAACATACATGTGCTCAATGCAAAGAGATGCATGCGGGAGATGGACACTCGGGGGAATGTTTCCTCCTGGGTATAGGGTGTCAAATTACGAAGGATATAAATGAGGCTTGGCTTGGTTGAGGATGCAAAACTGTAGAGGCAAATAGTTTATAATGAAAAGCGAGAACCGGCTATAGTCTCAACACTGCAAGCGAGGGCATGAGATGAAATCACAACTTAACACCAAAAAAAATATTTTTTCATAATCGTAGTCTACCTGGTTTGAAAAAGGGATAAATTTGTACCAAATAGAGGTCTTTTCAAATTCAATTTATGAGCGTGAAAGAGACAAGTTCACTAAACAATATTTTTACTTTTGAAAATGAGTTGGAAAATAGATTAAATTAAACTCGATTGGGAGTCCTCTAGGTATAAGGAACCATGCTTATGAATGAGAAATGAGGCTCAGCATAAAGTCATGTACTAGCTATAAGTGATTCTTGATCATACGGAAAAAATCTCGGCATGGGCTGTTAATATTATGGTAGCTGCGAGAGGTATTTACCTCCACGTGTGAACCTGACGAGAATAGAAGACTACGGAAAGCAAGAGAAAACCCTAATGAGTTGGATAATAACCCTAGAAGTCTTGCTGGCTCAAGAAGATAATTTATATTAGGTTATTAGCCTCCAAGAGAAGAAGTCGGCCAAAAATAATAATAATAATAATACTGAAAAGACACATATCCAGAAGGAGAAATCGGCCCCAACAAATCTGGCTGAACCACTATAAATACAGGGCGCCAGTTCTCATTTGAAAACATCTCAGAATTGAAGTTCCCAGTTTGGTGCACACTGTAGTTCCCAGTTTGGTGCACACATGTGGAGGAGAGGTGCAGTTGCAGCTGCAGCAGAAGCTAGTTTTCAGTATGAGCTTGGACTATCTCTTGGTTAGGATTTGGACTATCTGATCAGCTATTTTTGGTGCACTGTCCTTGGAGGAAGATGAGCTACACCTTGTTTGGATATCTAGCCTAGGGTTTGCTTCCAGAGTAATTCTCAATCAAGGTTAAGGTGCTCGGAGGGTGGCTTCGGCCTATGGTTGGGTGACAAGGGTATCGTCAATGGCAAAAAAAGCACACCATCTTCTATATTCTAACAGGTTATGGCCCCACACCTCCTTCATTCAGTCTAAACACTGGAAGGAAACATAGCCGCTAGGATATTGAGCTCATTGAGGAGTTGCCGCTAGGGTTACTAGTAGAAGTAGCTTCCAAGACACTGCAACTAGGGTTACTAGCAGGTGTAGTTGCAGAAACCATAAACCTCTTGTTGAGGAACCTTAAGTGAAGGGATTGACCTAATCTCTGAATAGATCAATTCTCCCTAGCCCAGTGCATCTCCTAGTACTCCCAGAAATCCAAGACGTGAAGTTTGAATTTTTGGTCAAATCTAGGGTTTGACTAAGTCAAGCACCCATGATGAACTCTACGAAGTCTGAGAACAAGATAGATGGAGCCTTTAAGTTCAGAGTGTGGAAGACAAGGATTGACCTCATCCTTGCCAAGAATAAAGTGTTGGATATCGTGAAAGGAAAGATCGTGAAGCCAAAGTTTGAAGAAGGAGAAGAGAAGGAACCACAAAACATTGCAGCTATAGAGAAGTTCAAAGATGTTCACATCAATGCCATGAGTATCATAGTGGATTCTATAAAAGACCACTTGATACCCTACATCTCCCATCTTGACTCATCAAAGAAGATGTACGATTCCCTAATAGATCTTTTCTCATTCAGAAACATCGGACAAGTTATGAGTCTGAAGAATGAGCTCTGTGACATGAAGATGAATGAGGATGACAACATAACATTATACTTTGTAAGGATCTCCTAGTTAAGAGATCAAATACAAGCTATTGAAGAGATCACTTCAGAAAAGTAATTGGTGAACATAGTACTCAATGGTCTTCCCAAGACGTGGGATGCATTTTCCGCAAGCATGAACACAAGGAAGGAGTATCTGACATTTGAAGAACTTTGGACTTGCTGTGCTC